>JADBJO010025301.1:7500-10000 GCA_016801955.1 Conus betulinus
CCCTGCTATTGCTATTGACGGTGAGATTAACGTCCTATCGGCCTGTGGCCCTTAAGGACAAGGTTCCTGCAGACATATGTCTACATATTTGTGGCAACTGCTGTCTGGCAGTGGTAGGTAGGTTTCAATGGGGGTCGTCGTATTCGTCTCCCAGAGCTCGTGTTGGCTCAATTCTGGTCGTTATCCTCTTGAATGCTGGTTCAAGTTTGGTGAGTTGGTCTTGAACGTTGGTTCACTTTTAAGTTGTTGATCGACCGACGATGGGCGTCGGTGTGTGTTGCCTGCTGTCCCCCAAACATCATCAGGCTGTCTTCAGGGCCACCGGGCGGCCTTCTTCATGCTCGGGTGGCGATGGTCCTGTGCCGCGTGAGGCCGCCTCAAGGAGGAAGCAGGACGAAAGTCGCTGGAGCGCTGCACGAGCCCCTAAAATTCGGCGGGCGCTCGCTGACTGCGGCCGAGAGGGCAATTTTTCAGCCCAACCCCCTAAGGAGTGCCCCCGTGTCTGCCACCCCTCAAAACAGCACGGTATCCTCCAGGCCACGGTAGTCGCAGTCAGGCAGCGCTCCTTCGCCAATCGCCCCACATCTCCAAGAGCCGTCCCCCGGCGACACAGGCTAGACCCGCCGTCACCCACATGGCTGGAAGGTTGTCTGCGCCGCCCGACACTGACCTCTCACATCAGTGTCCCTCAAAGGAGAGCTGCCACCTCTCCCCTGGCGTCCACTGCTATGCCACACTCGCAGTGGACTGAACCCCTCCGCCCGCCCCCCCTCAGCCTACTTATAGCCTACTACTAGTAGTCCGTGTGTGCGCGCGCGGCACTCGACTTTCTACCAATCAACGTTCAGGGAGCGCCTTTTCTTCGACCAATCAAACACACGCAGGCCGCCCGCGTCTCGCCCGGCGAACAAGCAGCCCAGCCAGCCCTCCACCGCACCCCCTACTCCCTCTCTCTCTCTCTCTCTCTCTCTCCCCCAGCCCCATTGGAAGCAAGCAGAGAGAGAGGATGGGAGTGAGAGGGTGGAGGGAATAATCATGTGAAGGAAGGAAGGAAGGAAGGAACTAACAAACAGCAGCAGTTTTGCGAAGGAATGTGTCGGTACTCTTTTTTTCTGTGTGTGTGTGTGTGTGTGTGTGTGTGTGTGTGTGTGTGTGTGTGTGTGTGTTTTCTCCCCCCCCCCCCAAATCGGAACAAATACTCAGCCTTGACATTGACGTTGTCCTTGGCATTAGGTGAGGTTGTTGATCTACGACCAATCATTTCTACGATGGTGCCAGACTTTCGAACGATTGGATAATAACACCAGTCGATCAGGGGGCCGCAGTCTCTTATATAAAGGATTCTTTTCCGACCCTCAATATATATCTACCATATGCCACTCTACCATATGCCACTCTGATCACGCGTTCACGTTCACCCCCCCTCCCTCCCTCCCTCCCTCCCTCCCTCCCTCCTGGCGGCGGCTGCTGCTGCTGCTGCTGCTGCTGACGACGCCGCCGCCAATCTTGTGTCCAATCCTCAGCCCCCCCCCACCACCGGTCCATCTGTTCTGCTCTGAATCTAGCCTGTTCCCTGATCTACACCTGCCTGCCGGCCTGCCTGCCTGCCGCTGAATCAAGGCTCGCCTCCAGCTTATTATTCTGCTCCCTGCGCCAGCCAGTCACACCATCACCACATCAGTCTGTCTGCCCGTGTGTTCAAACTCAACCACGTAGTTTCTGCAAGCACTCCCCCCACCCTTCACGATCTAGCAGCCTACACGCTGTGTCTTTCTTTATAAGCTTAAGTGGAAGGTGGCCTCTGATACTTGTTCGGTAGTCTAGTTGTTAGCGTGTCCACCTGTCAAACGGGAGACCAGGGTTCGTTTCCCTGATCTGCATTTTTTTTTTTTTTTTTGTTTTTTTTTTTTTTTTTTTTTTTTGGGGGGGTGTGTGTGTGTGTGTGTGTGTTATTCTTTTCTCTGACATCCACAATTTCTACTACCAAAAGGGGAGAAAGTCCTATAGTGACTGATTTCTATATATATATTTTTTTGTTGTTGTTGTTGTTTGTTGTTTTTGTTTTTTGTTGTTTTTTTTTTTGTTTTGTTTTTTTTTTTTTATTCATTTATTTACCTATTTATTTTTTCATGCCATCACCACATCAGTCAGTCTGTCTGTGTTCAACTCAACAACGTAGCTTCTGCACGCACTCTCCCACCCTCCCCCATCTAGCAGCCTAGACGCTGTGTCTTTCTTTCTTTCTTTCTGCCACCACATTTTCAAACCACTTTGGCCAACACAGACTGCTGCAAAAAAACAACAACAACAACAACAACAACACCAACATCACCACCACCAACTCCAATAGAAAACCCGAAGAAACAACATCAACATGAAAATAACATGTCAAACTGTGTGCAAATGAACGCTGATCTTCAGGCCAATACCTAACATGACATGGCATGACATGACATGCCTTGTGACATGCAAAAAATAGATCTGTCGTAGGGCACGACTG
>JADBJO010025301.1:15000-23957 GCA_016801955.1 Conus betulinus
TCAGCCAATGTGTTCAGTGTCTGCTGTCAGTGCCAACAAGTCGGTTTTGTCTGTGTACCACTTTTCACAAGCCCACCAATGTGTGTGTGTGTGTGTGTGTGTGTGTGTGTGTGTGTGTGTGTGTGTGTGTGTGTGTGTGTGCCCGCGCGCGCGTGTGCTGCGTGTGTGCGTACGTACGTACGTATGTATGTACGTGCGCGCGTACGCGCGCGCGCGCGTGCGCTCGCGCAGATGTGTATACCACAATGTCAACATCAGGAAACTATGAACAGCTCCCAGATCAGTTTGTTGTTTTTTTGTTGTAGTTGTTGTTGATGTTGTTTGAAATCAGTTTACCCTGTCCCGTGTCGATACGTTTTCATCCCGTGTCTGGCCAGTGTTGATACTGTTTAGCCTGAGTCTGTGTAGCCTGGTGTCGGTCTCGTGTGTACCAACACCTTTCAGCCATGTGTTCAGTGTCTTGTGTCAGTTATTTCCCCTTTTCTTCCGATCGCGCTCGTTTCGACCGCTCTTTCGCCGGCTCTCTCTCTCTGTCTGTCTCTCCGTCTCTTGGGATTGTGCAGAGTTGTAGGTTTTTATTTGTTTAAAAAAAAAAAAAAAAAAGATAGCCCACCCCAACCGCCGGTCGATCTGCTGTGCTCTGTTCTGAAGCTAGCCTGTCTGCTTATCTACATCTGCCGTCCAGCCTGCCGCTGGATCAAGGCTCGCATCGAGATTATTGTTCTGTTTCCCGCGTCATGCATACCATCACCACATTAGTCTGTCTGTGTGTTCAACTGAACAACGTAGTTTCTGCATGCAGTCTCGGACCTTCCCTCATCTGGCAGCTTATCCGCTGTGTTTTTCTTTATAAACTTACGTAGAGCGAAATTTTGCGAGAGCTTTGCGGTGGTGCAATGGTTAGTGTTTCCGCCTGTCACGCGGGCGACCGAGGTTCATATCCTATCCCGTAAATTTTTTTTTTTTTTTTTTTTTTTTTTTTTTTTTTTTTTTCTTTTCTTTTGTCTTACACACAAAATGCTCTTTCGCCGTGTGTGTGTGTGTGTGTGTGTGTGTGTGTGTGTGTGTGTGTGTGTGTGTGTTTTCTCTCTCTCTCTCTCTCATTAGATAGAGGAATTTTTTTTTTTTTTTTTTTTTTATTTGGTACTAAAAAAAAAAAAAAAGAAGTAAAAAAAAAAAAAAAAAAAAAAAAAAAAAAAGTGTTTTTCATCTGTACAGCCAGACAAGAGAAAGTCAGCGAGGAGCGCCCAGGTTGGCCTTGCACTGAACAAGCAGGGTCGAGGCCACGGCTGCCGCCAGTGCTTCCCCTCCATTGGACGGGCCACGGCTGCGTTTTGATTGGAGAAGCGCAGCGAGTGAAAAATTTTCGTTGATGGTCGGTAGCGCCTAATATAAGCGGCGGTCAAGGTCGGGGGTTTCGGCTCACACACTCGCGGCACTCGCGGCAGTCTGTTCACTCGCAGGGCGATGAAAGCGAGAGCGATGCACGCAGTGTGTGTGGGACGCTGCTGAAATGTAATCAAAACTGGAGAGGACTACGGAAACCCGTGCTTCAAAGGAGACTAGACAACAGAGCTACAGCACCACCATCAAAGGAGGAGGACTGTGCTGTAGAAGGGGACACCATCACCATAGACCTCGGAGGAGCAGCAACACAAAACCAGAGGAGACCAAGGACCAGCACCACCAGAGGAGGCTGGGCCCCAGAGGAGCTGCACCAAAGAGGGGCAGATAAGTACACAACACACTGGGAAATCTTTCCCCCCCTTCTTCTCTCTTCTCTCTCTCCTCTCCTCTCCTCTCTCTCTCTCTCTCTCTCTCTCTCTCTCCTCTCTCCTCTCTCTCTCTCTTTTTTTTTTTTTTTTTTTTTTTTTTTTTTTTTTTTTTTTTTTTAAATTAAATTTAAGCTGCGAGTGAAACTACCCTACGCGGAAAGCACAGATTTGGCTGTGTAACGAACGCGGTTCCGAAATTGTGGAAGAATTGCAACAAAACAGGATCTTTTTTTTCTCGGAGAAAGCAGGACTGTACTGGGCTACTCTGCATAAAAATGGACGTGCTCCCGGACTCTTTAGAAAGCCTGGAAAAGAAAAAGGACGCTCAGTGATGCATCCTCTAGCTCCCTAGTGACAATATTCTCTGACGACGACGTAAAGGCCGACAGTGGTCCTAAACGGACCAGAAGAGACTGTCCTACCCCAAATGAAGAGAGGACAATAACATGCAAGAGGGAGAATCGGCTCCCCATAAGGAAGACAATGACGCAAATGGGGAAGAATCGCCTTCCCATGATGAAGACAATGACATACATAGGGAAGAACCACCTCCCGATGTCCAAGATAGTCAGCCTGAAACGGATGGCTATACCCTGGTAAAGAGAAAAAAGAGGAAAAATGCGCTCCCTCAAAAGGCAGTACACAATTCAGGGGCACCCCAACTAAATCCAATCCACCACGAACGCCCTGTCGTGGTGGAGGATTTGAAAAAGGGGAAACCCCTCCGAAAAATAAGTTTCCACATGTGGGAACACTTGAAAAAACTGGTGGGACCTGTCGGCACCATCAGGAAAAGCAAACATGGAGACAAATGGGTTGTGGGCTGCATCAGCGACCTACAACAAAGAAAATTAAGTCAAATCAAAGAAATAGAGGGAATAGCAGTACACTGCTCCATCCCCACCCCTACAGTATGGAGTGGTGAAGGGAATCCCCCTCAATATCGCAAAGAAGCTTTCCTACGAGCCATAGGAGGTGCAGTGGACGCACATGGCGAGGCCGTCCAGTGCAAAGTCCGGGCGGCCACGCACGCGAATGAAGCGATATGACGGGACGGAACTGAATAAATTCCACGTCAAATTCGAACTGCGACAACTACCGGCCCTAATTATTCTGGGGGAAACAAGAGTACCCAGTAGTCCCCTTCCTTAGGAGACCCATCCAGTGCTATGCATGCCACAGATTTGGACATGTGCATAAGCACTGCACCCGCGGAAAAACTTGCCCAACCTGTGGGCAAAAAGGACACAATGGTGCGTCCTGCACAGCTGTTACACTCCGCTGCGTAAACTGCAAAGGAGAACACTCGGCCAAAAGTGTCAAATGTCCCGAAAGAACAGTGGCTAAGGGCCACAGGATCCGGGCTGAAGCATACGTGCCGATGGCACATGCCCACCGGGCAGCAAAGCTCGAGATGGCCCGAGAGACTGACCCCCCAAAACATGAACAGCCTGTCAATTTCTCTAAGACCAGGCTGGAGGAAAGAAGGGATCAGCTATGCTGCAGCCACCGCAAAGGGTTCCAACATAGCTGCAGCCATTGCAAAGGGTTCCAACACCCATAAAACCCTAGCAAAAGCAACCAACGTGAAGCTCAATGACAATCATGTACCACAAGCTGCCAAAGGACAGGCATCCTGCAACGAGAATGAAAATACCAACCAAATGACACAGGAGAAAATCCAAAGGTGCGACACTGAAAGAGTAAAGGTTCTGGAAGAAGAGAACCGAAAACTCCGCCAGGAGAATGCCGGATTTAGAAGGAGACTGGAGGCACTGGAACAAAAGATGGAGACGAGGCCAGCAGGCGTCGCTGACCTGATGGAGCTGCTGGTAAAGGTAGTGGCCCTGTTCAGTGGAGACCAAGTGCAGGCTGTGCGGGGCCTTCTGACCACCCTGACATCGCCCAACCATGGCAGTCCCTCCCAACAGTAAAAAAGACACGAGAGGCCTGAAGCAAAAACTGTCCATCCTGCAATGGAATTGCAGGTCCATCAGTGGGAAGGTCCCCTTCCTCACTGACTACCTGCGAAACCAACCCAGCGTGGACGTGCTGATGCTACAGTCTCTCAACGTCAAACGTACGTAATGCCCTCCCATTCCTAGAGGGATTCTACTATCCCCCTGTTGCACGACAGGAAGGAGAGCGAATTATGGTTGCCACATATGTCAGCAAGCAAAAACTGACATACACCGACCTCGATGTATCCACAGGCCAAGTTAAAAGTCGACTCTCAACCTGTGCCATCAGCATCCCCACGAAGGGAAACAGAAAAACCAACCTGGTCAACGTCTACTACCCTGGTGGAAGCAGCACTGAGGAAGATGTAGCCTGGCTCAAAAGCCTAGACACAAACTCCTGCAGCTGGGTTGTGGCTGGCGACTTCAATGTCAGCCACAGACTATGGGATGCTGGACAGACCCAGAATACTGGAGCCCATCTAGCAAACATAGTCACTGACTCGAACCTGACACTATTAAACGATGGCAGAATTACCCGAATTGGACATAAAAGACAAAAGGAGTTCCGCCATCGACCTTTCAATGACTTCTTCTGACCTCTACTTAGATGCAAGTGGGACCTGGGCCATGATCATCTGCAATCGGACCACCTACCATTACACATTGCGCTTGGAAGTGTGGACCCAATGCCAGCAGCAGACATGGATATGAGCCCAAAGTTTCAACTCGACAAGGCCAACTGGGAACTATTCGCAACCGCCTAGACACTGAATGCGAAACGACAAACCCTGTAAGCCCAGATATTGACACATATTATGACAACATCAGAGGCATGATCCTTAGAGCAGCCGACACTGCTATTCCCCTGAAAGCACCAAAACCAGGAGGAAAGCACAAATTCACATGCGACTGGTGGAATGAAGAGTGTGACAAGGCCACCGCGGGCAAAAGACACGCCCTACGTAAATTCCAAGCAGTCAACTCAGAAGAAAACAGAGAAGCCCTTGAAAAAGCAACCCACCACTGCCAGGAAGTCACAGACAATGTCCGCCGAGAACACTGGGAACGCTTCTGCAGAGAAGAAATAAAAGAACCGACAGATAGCTCAAAACTATGGAGGAAAATCAGGAAATTTAGAAGACGCACGCGCCGACCTGAAAGACCCCTTCTAGTCAATGGCCAGCAAACCCAAAATGTCCAGGAAAAGGCAGATGTTCTTGCTGAAACCTTCGCCAAAGTGAGTCAGAAAGATCACCTCCCAGTGGAGATGATCAATGCCAGACACCAGGCTGAAGCTAACTTCACAAAACCTGTTATGGAAGAACTCAGCCCCCTACAATGGAGACCTGACCATAGGCGAACTGAAGATGGCAATTAGTAGCCTAGGGTCAGCCAGCAAGGCTTCTGGCTCTGACCCTATATCCTACCACATGATTTGCCGACTCACAGAATCCATGACTAAGGTACTCCACATGTTCTACCAAACATGTTGGGTATCTGGCACGATTCCAAAAGCCTGGAAGGAAGCCCTGGTGGTAGCCATCCCCAAAGATGGCAAACCACCAGAACTCCCCACAAGCTACCGGCCGATAGCTCTAACTCCACACCTTGGTAAAGTGTATGAAAAACTGATCAAACACAGACTTGAGTTCCACCTAAAAAACATGGCTTGCTACCTGTATGCCAGGCTGGATTCCGCAAAGGTAGGAACTGCATGGAACACGTCGTGCAACTCCTCGAAAATGTCAAGAAGAACATAAGACAACGCTACCCAAAGGTAACAGTTGCCGCCTTCTTCGACATCAAGAAAGCCTTTGACACGGTGTGTGGCACGCAAAACTACTAAACAAAATGCACCTACTGGGCATCACAGGCCGCCTATACAAATTTGTGGAAGCATTCTTGCACTCCAGACAAATGGCAGTCAAGGTAGGATCAGCCAAATCGGAAACCCACACCCTTGACATGGGAGTACCACAAGGGAGTGTCATCGCTCCCATCCTCTTCAACATCATGCTTCACGACATCACAGGGGAAATAGACCAAAACATCAAACGTGAAGTGAAGGTATCACTCTTCGCTGACGATCTGGCGATATGGGTCGATCACATACCACGTCAACAAAAAAAGTCTATGAGCAACCTCCAAATCGCTATAGACACTATCCACACGTATATGCGAAAAAACGGATTTGAACTCTCTGCAGAAAAGACGGTCCTCATGGTTTTTTGCCAGAAAACAAAGGACCGAGAAGGGTACTCGATACAAATTGGTGGGCACAAAATAAAACCAAGTAAAGAAGTCAAATTTCTGGGTGTTACTATCACCCAGGACTTGACCTGGGGTGCTCACATCCAAAAACTGGTAAACAAGGCCATGCGTGCAGTTGGAACAATCAAAACCCTTTCAAGAGAGAGCTGGACAACTCCAAAAAGCCTTATACACCTGACAGGAGCTCTGGTCCGCCCCAGACTGACCTATGGACACGAAGTCTTTTTCACCACCTCTGAAAGTCAGTGGGTAAAGCTACAGCGCATCGAGCTAGCAGCCCTCAAGCAAGCCATGGGACTCCCCCAAAGTGCTGTCAACGATTGGTCTACCAAGAAGCAGGTTGGTTACCCCTAAGAGACGAATGCCGCCGCCGGTGTGCCAACTTCGAAATTCGCGCCTCGATGGTACCAAACACAGTCAAAGCAGTACTCAATGCGGACGCTACTCCCGACATGGCAAAGGAGCGCCATCTAGCCAGGAAAAAAAACCAGGTGTACCAAAAGACCAGGCCACTAAACTCGCAGACAGCCAACATCTGGGAAAAAGCCAAGTAAGACCAAACCAGGCAGTCCCCTCACCACCTATGCCCTACCCTCCTTGGGAGATGGAGAGACCACAGATCTTAACATCCTACGGAAAAGGTGCCACAAAACAAACAGACCCACTGCGTCTTGCCAGCATAGCAAAGACCCAACTGTATGAACGCTTCAGCCACTACCTCCATATCTACACAGACGGTTCTGTCCTAGAAAATGGAGAGGCAGGATGCGCCTTTGTGATCCCAAACTGGGGATCTCAAAGCAATATCACCTAAACAAGGGGGTAAGTATCTTCACTGCTGAATTGCATGCCATCCTTATGGCATGCACAACAGTGAATGACATGCCCAGCCACCAAGAGCAGTCGCCATCCTATCTGATTCTAAGTCCTCATTGCAGGCACTAGCAGATGGAGGAAGGAAAAACAGGAAAGAAATCCAAACTGAAATCCTTTTCTTAGCCCATCAAATCATATGCAAGGGTACAGAACTGACACTCATGTGGCTTCCTTCCCACACAGGCATACGGGGCAATGAAATGGCCGACCAAGCAGCCAAGGCAGCTATAGAGAAAGGCACACCCACCAACCTCGGACTATCAATGACCGAAGTCATAAACCATGCTCGAGCAGCTGTTTACAGAGAACGAGAGAAAACACTCAAAGACCGATGTGAGACAAGGGGATGGCTATACCTCCCTATATGCAGAAAGGGGAAACTAGACCAGAAACTCCCCAGAAAACACCTCCAACTAATGAGGAGGCTACGCACACAGGGTGCCGCAGGGGTTTTCTCATGGGCACCAAATGTGCATGTGGCAGTATTGTATCACTCCAACATGCCTTCAGTGGGTGCCCAACCCTAGCGGCTACCCTGGCGCCACTATGGGTGTTCAGGGCCACCCATGACCTAAGAGTTCAGGACTTCCTCCAGCCACATCCCACCCTAGGGATGCAACCCATGAAGTTCCTGTGTGACTCCCTCCTATCCTCCGGTACAGACAGTTGGTTTTAAACCACTGTGAAGGAAAGAGGTGTGGACGGTAAAGAGTGTCAAAAGAGACGATGAGGATCCCCCAAAGTTGCACTTTGGGTTGAACCTCTGAGACTCACATCCCTGTCCTCTGGCTTCACAGCTGGGGGGGGCGACCAGTAAGGGTGTTTCACCCGAACTGGCCAAAATTGGATCATGTGGATCCATATGAAATGGTCCTGGAAGGGAACTGAGGAAAGGGAGTCCCTAAGGGCCTCAGGCCGATAGGACGTAAATCTCACCCCTTAACTCACTCAACTCGGCGGCGGCATTTCTCGACAGAGCAAACGACTGTAGTCAAAGCATGCCACCGAAAGTGAGCTCGAAAGGCGCCAAGAAGGCCGGCAAGGCCAAGGCCGTTCGCACCGGGGACAAGAAGCGCAAGAGGAAAGGAAGGAAAGCTATGCCATCTACATCTACAAGGTGCTGAAGCAGGTGCACCCAGACACTGGTATCAGCAGCAAAGCCATGTCTATCATGAACAGCTTCGTCAACGACATCTTTGAGAGAATCGCTGCCGAAGCTTCCAGACTGGCCCACTACAACAAGCGCTCTACCATCACCAGCCGCGAGATTCAAACGGCTGTGCGCTTGCTGCTGCCAGGTGAGCTGGCCAAGCACGCCGTCAGTGAGGGCACCAAGGCGGTGACCAAGTACACCAGCAGCAAGTAAACCTGCGCGCGTCTGCTTGTCTCCCAAATCGACCCCAAACTAACTAGGCCCTTTTCAGGGCCACCCATTTTCCTGAGCGGGATGGTTTGTGTCTCGTTGCTCAAAGAGTCGTCGTTGGCCCCCTCTTCCCCTTTCGTTTGGTGTCTCGTTGATAATAAACGATAGCCTAGGATGATGTGACGGGAAGAAGATGAACCCACAATCCACCAAGAAAAGCAAAGAGAGAGATAAGGAGAGACAAAAAGAAAAAAAAAAGCCCAGCAACAAGACAGTGGAGCAGTCGTGCCCTACGACAGATCTATATTTTGCATTGTCACAAGGCATGTCATGTCATGCCATGTCATGTTAGGTATTTGGTCTGAAGATCAGCGTTCATTTGCACACAGTTTGACATGTTATTTTCATGTTGATGTTGTTTCTTCGGGTTTTTTCTATTGGAGTTGGTGGTGGTGATGTTGGTGTTGTTGTTGTTGTTGTTTGTTGTTGTTGTTTTGCAGCAGTCTGTGTTGGCCAAAGTGGTTTGAAAATGTGGTGGCAGAAAGAAAGAAAGACACAGCGTCTAGGCTGCTAGATGGGGGAGGGTGGGAGAGTGCGTGCAGAAGCTACGTTGTTGAGTTGAACACAGACAGACTGACTGATGTGGTGATGGCATGAAAAAATAAATAAGAGGCAGACAGACTGATGTGTGATGGTGTGACTGGCGCAGGG
>JADBJO010025302.1:0-7500 GCA_016801955.1 Conus betulinus
CGCCGGCATCTCTACGAGCTGCTGACCTACCCAGCAGAGGCTGTACACATTGGAAAACCAATCACGTTTATCATCAGCTCTGGCAACCCACCCACCCACGCATCCCATACCCCCCACACCTCCACCCAGACTGGTAGCCTGGTTTCCTTACGCAGTTTACGACCACCTCATTGACGGAACAGTGTAAACACGGTAGCAGATCTGGCCTGTTGTCTCTCTCGCGGGTAGCTTGTTGTGTGGGGGACTACACTTGCAGCAAACAGCGTGTCCTCAAGAGCTTATCGCTGACAGAACATAAAGCCCTCGGATGTCTTCCCAGTGATTGACAGTGGATTGTCAAAACTGACAGAGACTGACAGGTGATTGACGACCATGCTTCTGTTTCAATCGCCTTTGTTTTGCAGCCCTGAAGTGAAGTGGACCTCCGAGGTCGGCTGAGCGATGGCCAGCATAGTTAGGAGTTGACACACGTTACGATTTCATTTCAATTCAATTCAGTCAAATTTATTGTCCATCGGAAATTTTTCTTCTGGTCCATATCATTTGACAAGTACATAAGACATTACAAAAAGACATTATAAATCGTTACAGAAAAGCCGGTGTGTTTTACATATCAACACTCACACACCCCTCCCCACCCCCAACATACATACATGTACACATATACGCGCAGCGCGCACACACGCGCACACACACACACACACACACACACACACACACACACACACACACACACACACACACACACACACACACACACATGAAATAAACATTAAATCCATAAGACACAGAACATTACATAGATTATAAAAACGATACATAAATCCACCAGCTCACCCTGCACCAATATCCAAACACTAAAACACACATATATGCGTACCCCCCCCCCCCCCCCCCACACACACACACACACACACACACACACATACACACACACGGAAAAATACGAGAGTGGTATGTCCTTAGTTGACACACGTTAAGATTTCAACAGGAGGTGGGAGAGTGGTCTGTCCTTAGTTGACACACGTTAAGATTTCAACAGGAGATGGGAGAGTGGTCTGTCCTTAGTTGACACACGTTAAGACTTCAACGGGAGATGGACAAGTGGTCGGTCCTTAGTTGACACACGTTTTGATTTCAACAGGAGATGAAGTCATGCAGTCTGTGTGCACGCACACCGTGAGGTGTGCCGGTATCCGTAGATACAGCGTTGGCGTTGCATCAGATTGGTTATACGATCTCTCTCTCTCTCTCTCTCTCTCCTCTCTCTCTCATCTCTCTCTCTCTCTCTCTCTCTCTCTCTCTCATTAGATTGCTCTCTCTCTCCTCTCTCTCTCTCTCTCTCTCTCTATCTCTCTCTCTCTCTCCTCTCTCTCTCTCCTCTCTTCCTTAGTATTGGTCTAGCTACATTCTTTCCCTCCCTCTCATTAGACTGGTCATCATTCTCCTCTCTCCTCTCTCTCTCTCATCTCTCTCTCTCTCATCTCTCTCTCTCTCTCTCTAGCATTAGATTGTTTCTATATATCCATCTCTCTCTCTCTCTCCTCTCCTCTCTCCTCTATCTCTCCTCTCTTAGATGGTCATACATTATCTCTCTCTCTACTCTCTCGCTATCTCGCTCTATCCTCTCTATCTCTCCAGTATATTGGTCATAAGCAGTCTTTCCCTCCTCTAACTTCTCTGGCCCTCATCTCTCTCTCTCCCTCGTATATCTCTCTATTAAACTCTCTCTCTCCTCTCTCTCTCTCTCTCTCTCTCTCTCTCTTAGCATTAGGGGTGTTTATCAAATCTATCTCTCTCTCTCTCTCTCTCTCTCTCTCTCTCATTAGATTGGTCTCATACATTACTCTCTCTCCTCTCTCTCTCTCTCTCTATCTCTCTCTCTCTCTCTCTCTCTCTCTCTTCCAGTAGATTGGTCATACATTCTTTTCCCTCCCTCTCATTAGACGGGTCCATACATTCTCTCTCGGGGGCTCCGGGGGGGGTCTCTCTCTCTCCTCTCTCTCTCTCTCTCTCTCCTTCTCTTCTCTCCTCTCTCTAGCATAAGATTGTTCTATAAAATATCTCTCTCTTTACTTTCCTTTTTCTTCTGTGTCGTCTCTCTACTGGTCATCGTCTCTCTCTCAGTCTCTCTCTCTCTCTCCTCTCTCTGGGCATTGGGGATAATTTCATACATTTCTTCTCTCTCTCTCTCCCTCTCGTCTCCTCTCTCTCTAACTCCTCTCTCTCTCGCTCTCCTCTTCCATGTATATTGATTCATAACATCTTTCTACTCTTCTCTCTCTCTCTCTCTCGTGGCTCTATCTCCATTAACTCGTCTCTCTCTCGCTCCTCTCTCTCTCTCTCTCTCGTCTCTCTTCTCTCTCTCTCTCTCTCTCTTCTCTCCTATCAGTAGAATTGTTTATAAAAATCTCCTCTCTCTCCTCTCGTCTGGTCCTACATCTTCTCTCTCTCTCTCTCTCCCTCCACAGCTCCGTCCTCCCTCAGTCCTCCTCATCTCCCGCTTCCTCCTCCTCCCTCCTCCCCGCCCCTCCCTCGTCTCTCGCCCCCCCTCCTCGCCCACTCTCTACCTCCCTTCTCCCCACGTCTCCCCCCCCGCCCTCGCTCGTTCTCCTCCCTCTTTCCCTCTCTCTCTTAGATTGGTCATACATTCTCTCTCTCCTCTCTGTCTCTCTCTCTCTCTCTCTAATCGCTCTCTTGTCTCTCTCTCTGTCTCTCTCTCTCTCTCCTCTCTCTTTGGTCTCTCTCTCTCGTCTGTGTGTGGTTTCTGTACATCTCTTCCTCTACATCCTTCCCCATTCATTTTTCGTTGACTTCTTCCACCCACGCTGTTTCTCTACCCATGATTATAAAACTCCTTTTTTTTTTCTGGTTGTTTTCAAAATGCAGTTCTGTTCACCGTACCAGTCTCATTTTTCCCCAACAGACAGGGAGCGATTCGAGTGGGGAAAAGGGGAAATAGGTCTCCCCCCCCCCCCCCCCCCCCCCCCCCCCCCTGCAAACATATCCATCCCCCTCCCGCAATCTAACGCCTCGCTCTGGCCAACACTCCCCCCCCCCCCCCCCCCTCTCCCCCACCTCCCTTCACGTGATGCAGACAAACATTGAATCTCCAAAGCTCTGGGCGAGTGGCGTGTGAATATACAAGTGGGGTGGTTAGGTCACCTGGCTGACCACTACGACAGCGTCCCGTGACTCCTTCCTCTACCAGTCGTCCCTTTCCCGTTAATCAATGAAATGAACCGCCTTCCCTTCTCCACGTCAACCAATCAGTACACGTCCTTTTGTTGACAACCAGGTGGCGCGTTTGTCAGCTGCCTGGACTGTCAATGAGTCAGCTGTGTGCGTGGGGTGGTGGGAACCCCCGTGACTCGGACTATATCTAGAGAGCGACTGCTCAGCTGACCAGCTGATTTTCACAGTGTGTACGAGGTGAGGTTGATTTGCACAGTGAGTGTACGAGGTGAGTTTGTGTGGTCCTGTGCTGTGCGGTTTCGTGTGTGTGTGTGTGTGTGTGGTGTGGTGTGTGTGTGTGTTTGTGAGAGAGAGGAGAGAGAGAGAGAGAGAGAGAGAAAGACAGAGAGAGAGAGAGAGAGAGAGAGAGAGAGACTGAGAGAGAGACTGCCCCCCCAGCTTGGAACGGTTTCTAGTCTGAAAGATCAAAATGTTCTAACACGTGTCTGCTGACAGGCATAGGGCCTGGACGCTGCGTTTCATGACAGTTTAATGCAGTATACCATTGTTATCGTTTGAAATTGAAAGCGACCCTTGGCGAACGTGGCTGTATGTGCAATGCTCTGTGTCTGTGTAGGGGGTGGGCGTGGGGAGAGGTTCCAGGATACGCCGTGACAACTCTACCCTGAAAAGGATGTTGTGGTTGGCCGGACTGTAATTAAATCTGATTTCAAAACTTGTTGTGTGTTGTTGTTGTTGTTGTTGTTGAGATAATGGAACGAATCGTGTGGAGGTAATGTTCAAAATCATGTAATCCACTGATGTCGTGAGCAATGTTAACCTGATTTGCGTCCCTTGAATACTTGGACGGTGCGGACAGTGATCTTGGGTAACACTCGGTGTGGACGTGAGTTGTGTCCCTTGAATAGGTGATCATGAGGTGCGTTACATTAGACAACACTCTCTATGGACATGAGTTGCGTCCCCATGAATGTGTTAAGGGTGAGAACAGTAATAAGATATGATACGTAAGGTAACATTGCCATTTGAACATGAGTTGCGTCCCTTTGAACCTGTTAATGGTGAGGACAGTGATAACGACGTGTATCACGTGACGTAACGCGCCCAGTGTGAGCACGAGTTGTGTCGCTTGGTTCAGCGGGCAAAGAGGACATTGATCATATGTCAAGACAGATGACTTTCAGATCCATGTGACCCCACCACTTGACAATCATGATAAGTACATCCCGGTCCCCATCTCTTGGTCCACACGGTCTGTATCTCTCTCTCTCTCTCTCTCTCTCTCTCTCTCTCTCTCTCTCTCTCTCTCTCTCTCACACACACACACACACACACACACACACACACACACACACACACACACACACACACACACTTGAACTGGATCGTGTTCACAATAACTTTCATTCACGTTGTTTTATTTTTTTTTTTTATTTTTTTATCTATTTATCTATTTTTTTTTTTTTTGCTTGGGGGTTAATACATTTGTTTAGTGTGCGCGCGCGCGTCGCAGAAGAGATTTGAAAAAAAAAAGCACTCTGTTCCCAACAGACCTTGCATCGTGTTGTCTGTCAACACAGACACTGTGGTGTTCCATACACATCTTTCTGCGAGATTTTTGTTGATACAGAACGTGTATATTCCGTACTAACCTTGCTTCGTCTTTTCTATTAAAATGGACAGTTCGACATTCCATACCCTATCTCATACTGTGATCTCTATCAATGCAGACAGCATTATAATCTGACATAGCCTAATGTGTGTTCTCTGTCAAGACAGACTGTAGACATTTGATACACACCTCATTGGTGTGTTCTCTGTCGATACACCCTTGTATGACATTCTGTTTATATCTTACTGTCTGTTTTCTGTCCAGGCAGTCTCTGTTACATTCCTTACGTACGTTACTGTGTTTTTTCAGTCAACACATGCTCTTTGATATCCCGTAATACCTTACGGTGTGTGTATGTGTGTGTGTGTGTGTGTGTGTGTGTGTGTGTGTGTGTGTGTGTGTTTTGCCAACACAGAGTAAGACAATGGCAACAGAGTCAACTCCAGGGGCAGTTCCATGGGCAACACCAGGGGCACCTCGAAGGCCAGTCACGGCTCCAGGGGCAGCAGCCTCCCGCTATCCCACGCGAGACCGTGTGAGACGAAATCTCACGGCTCAATTCAACTCGATGCCCGGCCCCACGGAGGACTCTTCCCAAGAAGAGGAGCCACCCGGCACACCCGGAACGGAAAGTGCCTCACCTCCAAGCAGTGGACAGAGTCCGCCTGCCGGCAGGATCCCGGTTCCCATGACCACGAGGTTCCTCTTCCCTGAGGGCGGCATGGGTCGCTCTGAATAGAGGAGCCGACGAAGCCCATCCTTGGTGAGGACAGTGATACGATGTGTTACGTAACGTGACATTCCCATTGAACATGAGTTGCGTCCCCTTGAATCTGTTAAAGGTGAGGACAGTGATGTGTTACGTAAGGTAACATTCCCATTCAACATGAGTTGCGTCTCTTGAAACAGTTGACGGTGAGGACAGTAATAAGATGTGTTACGTGACGTGACATTCCCATTCAACATGAGTTGCGTCTCCCACAGTTGACGGTGAGGACAGTGATAAGATTGTACGTGACGTGGTTCCCATTCAACATGAGTTGGTCTCTTGAAAGAGTTGACGGTAAGGGACAGTGATAAATCACAAGATGTAACGCCCAGTGTGACACGAGTTGTGTGCCTTGGTTCAGCGGGCAAAGAGGACATTGATCATATAACATGTCAAGACAGATGACTTTCAGATCCATTGACCCCACTATTTGACGATTGTGATAAGCACACCCCAGCCCCCATCTCTTGGTCCACACGTTCTGTATCACACACACACACACACACACACACACACACACACACACACACACACACACACACACACACACACACACACACACACGCACGCGAGCACACACACACACACACACACACACACACACACACACACACACACACACACACACACACACACAGACCTGAATTGGATCATGTTCGCATTTAACTTTCATTATTATTATTATTATTATTTTGCTTGGGGGGTTAAGACATTTGTTTAGTGCGTGCGTGTGTGTCGCGGAAGAGATTTGAAAAAAAAAAAAAAAGCACTCTGTTCCAAACAGACATTGCATCGTGTTGTCTGTAAGGCAGACATTGTGGTGTTCCGTACACATCTTACTGTGATATTTTGTTGATACAGAATGCGTATATTCCGTACTAACCTTGCTTCGCCTTTTCTATTAAAATGGATAGTTCGACATTCCATACCCTATCTCACACTATGATCTCTGACAATGTAGACAGCATTATAATCTGTACATAGCCTACTGTGTATTCTCTGTCAAGACGGACTGTCGGTCTTGTGGTGTGGGTGAGATTCGTTTGCGTGGTGCGTCGGATTCGGATGCGACAGGGCCTGTCTTTTTCAGTTGAAATGTTCTTTCCTTGATCGTAATCATGTGATGTTTGTAAACTTGGAACTGAAGGGAATATACTATTGCATATACAGTCACATCGAATTACATCGGGTCATTTCCTTAACCATTAGCTGTACTATGAGCAGGACGACGAGAGAGAGAGAGAGAGAGAGAGAGAGAGAGAGAGAGAGAGAGAGAGAGAGAGAGAGAGAGAGAGGAGAGAGGAGAGAGGGGACGTATAGACAGACAGACAGAAAGAGACGGACAGACAGACAGACATATCAAACG
Source organism: Conus betulinus (assembly GCA_016801955.1). Lineage (NCBI taxonomy): Eukaryota > Metazoa > Mollusca > Gastropoda > Neogastropoda > Conidae > Conus > Conus betulinus. Next base: position 6,943 of record JADBJO010025302.1, read on the forward strand.
TTGAGGCAAAGAAAAAAACTCGTTGACGAGACAGACAGACGAGAGAGAGAGAGAGAGAGAGAGAGAGGGAGGAGAGAGAGAGAGGAGAGAGAGAGAGAGAGAGAGAGAGAGAGAGAGAGAGAGAGAGTAGAACTGCGGGATGCCTTTGTGTCATAGGATTGGCGGAGGACCTTGGGGATGGTGGAGGGATTGTCTGTTGTTTGTCAATGATGTTCATCAACGAATATGTCAAAATTGTACATGAGTTTTGTGTACTTGGGGGGAAGGGGAAACACTCGTTTTATTGCTTTTTGGAAATATTTGTTGGGTCAATGACGATGTTTATGTAGATATTTATGGGTTTGGGTCCATGTAGTTTTGCGTATAGGCACTTGGCTTTGTCTTTCCTTTGGGGCATGGAATGTGGTATGGTTTTTCACAAGAAAAATCTTCATATTTATCAAGTATTTGTGTTGTTTTTTCTACAACTACCTTACATGATTGTCTCTTTGATTGGAAAGATGGCTTAATGTTATCAGACGTTTATATGTATATATGCATATGTGTGCACACAAAGTG
>JADBJO010025302.1:12500-15000 GCA_016801955.1 Conus betulinus
CATACCTGACTGTGGGTTCTGTGTCAATGCAGACTGTAGACATTCCATACAGACCTGACTGTGTGTTCTATGTCCATGCAGACTGTAGACATTCCATACATACCTGACTGTGGGTTCTGTGTCAATGCAGACTGTAGACATTCCATACAGACCTGACTGTGGGTTCTGTGTCAATGCAGACTGTAGACATTCCATACAGACCTGACTGTGGGTTTCTGTGTCAATGCAGACTGTAGACATTTCCATACAGACCTGACTGTGGGTTCTGTGTCAATGCAGACTGTAGACATTCCATACAGACCTGACTGTGGGTTCTGTGTCAATGCAGACTGTAGACATTCCATACAGACCTGACTGTGGGTTCTGTGTCAATGCAGACTGTAGACAACTCATCACTGGACTTCACACTGACGCTAGCTAGTTGACTATTGGCCACCCCCACAGACACAATGCATGGTATACCAACTGTTGACACATCTACACAATCACAGACATACTGCATGGTATACCAACTGTTGACACATCTACACAATCACGGACACAATGACTAGTGGTGACTCCCACAGATACAGCACATGGTATACCAACTTTGACACATCTACTAGCTGACTATTGCTGACTCCCACATACACAAGACATGGTATACCAACTGTTGTCACATCTACTAGTTGACTAGTGGTGACTGCCACAGATACAGTACATGGTACACCAACTCTTACCACAAGAGAGTGCACAGAAGTTAGCGTTGAAAAGACCACATTGATCACTAGCTACAACACCATCATTACAACAGACAGAAGATGGGAACATTGTCAACACCACAACAGACAGAAGATGGGAACACTGTCAACACCACAACAGACAGGAGATGGGAACACTGTCAACACCACAACAGACAGAAGATGGGAACATTGTCAACACCCACAACAGACAGAAGATGGGAACACTGTCAACGCCACAACAGACAGGAGATGGAAACATTGTCAACACAACAGATAGAAGATGGGAACACTGTCAACACCCCAACAGACAGAAGATGGGAACATTGTCAACACCATCATCACAACAGACAGAAGATGGGAACATTGTCAACACCATCATTACAACAGACAGAAGATGGGAACATTGTCAACACCACAACAGACAGAAGATGGGAACACTGTCAACACCACCACCAGACAGGAGATGGGAACACTGTCAACACCACAACAGACAGAAGATGGGAACATTGTCAACACCACAACAGACAGAAGATGGGAACACTGTCAAACCACAACAGACAGGAGATGGGAACATTGTCAACACAACAGATAGAAGATGGGAACACTGTCAACACCCCAACAGACAGAAGATGGGAACATTGTCAACACCATCATCACAACAGACAGAAGATGGGAACATTGTCAACAACCACACAACAGACAGAATTGGGAACATTGTCAACACCATCATCACAACAGACAGAAGATGGGAACATTGTCAACACCACAACAGACAGAAGATGGGACCATTGTCACACCACAACAGACAGAAGATGGGAACATTGTCAACACCATCATCACAACAGACAGAAGATGGGAACATTGTCAACACCACAACGGACAGAAGATGGGAACATTGTCAACACCACAACAGACAGAAGATAGGAACATTGTCAACACCATCATCATCACAACAGACAGAAGATGGGAACACTGTCAACACCATCATCACAACAGACAGAAGATGGGAACATTGTCCAACACCACAACGGACAGAAGATGGAAACATTGTCAACACCACAACGGACAGAAGATGGGAACATTGTCAACACCACAACGGACAGAAGACGGGAACATTGTCAACACCACAACGGACAGAAGATGGGAACATTGTCAACACCACAACGGACAGAAGATGGGAACATTGTCAACACCACAACGGACAGAAGACGGTAACATTGTCAACACCACAACGGACAGAAGACGGTAACATTGTCAACACCACAACGGACAGAAGATGGGAACACTGTCAACACCACAACGGACAGAAGATGGGAACATTGTCAACACCACAACGGACAGAAGATGGGAACATTGTCAACACCACAACGGACAGAAGATGGGAACATTGTCAACACCACAACGGACAGAAGATGGGAACATTGTCAACACCACAACGGACAGAAGATGGGAACACTGTCAACACCATCATCACAACAGACAGAAGATGGGAACACTGTCAACACCATCATCATCACAACAGACAGAAGATGGGAACACTGTCAACACCATCACCACAACAGACAGAAGATGGAACACTGTCAACACCATCATCACAACAGACAGAAGATGGGAACACTGTCAACACCACAACAGACAGAAGATGGGAACACTGTCAACACCACAACGGACAGAAGATGGGAACACTGTCAACACCATCATCACAACAGACAGAAGATGGGAACACTGTCAACACCATCATCATCACAACAGACAGAAGATGGGAACACTGTCAACAC
>JADBJO010025303.1:2500-7500 GCA_016801955.1 Conus betulinus
TATGTCTTCTCTCTCTCTCCTCTCTTCCTCTCTCTCTCTCTCTCCCTCCCCCCCCCCCCCCCCCCCTTCCCCCCCCCCCCCCCCTTTTTTTTTTTTTTACTTATACATTGACGTTCGCGACTTTATGAATGTGAAATTTGTTGTATGTATAATGAAGTTCACAAATCCTTACTCATATGGCTGGGACAAAGACCTGCAAATGAATTAATCATCCTGTCCCCCCCCCCCTCTCTCTCTCTCCTCTCTCTCTCTCCTCCTCTCCTCTCTCTCTCCCCTTTTTTCTCTGTTCACTTATATACTGACGTTCGCTAATTTATGAGTGTTAAATTTTGTTGTATGTATAATGAAGTTAAACAAACCCCTACTCAGATGGCGGGACAAAGATCTGTAAATGAAATAATCATCCCTGTCCCCTCCGTCCGCCTCCCTCCCTCTGTCTGTCGTCCCTCTCTGTCTCTCTCTCTCTCTCTCTCTCTCTCTCTCTCTCTCTCTCTCTCTCTCTCTCTCTTGGGAGCAGGGGTGGGGTGGTGGGGGGTAGGGAGGTGAGGGTTCACTGGGCGAGATAGTTGCTGCACACAGTTTTTTATTGATGCTGTTACTGACAGCTGTCCGCATGTTTTTTGTGACGTTGATGAAGTTGTAAGTACCACCCATTTTCATTTTTTTCCATTCTAGTCTTTTTTTTCTAATTTTTTTTTGAAGCCTTGCGAAGGTCGACGGCTTTCGTTGTCGGCTGATAGGGGCGAGGGGTAGGGGTGGAGATGGGCGAGGAAACTTCGGGGGGAGGGGCGGGGCGAAGGGGGATGGGGATGGGGAGGTAGAGGGGGAAGTATGGGATGGGGAGGTAGAGGGGGAAGTATGGGACGGGGCGGCGGCGAGGGGGAGTGGGGCTGTCAGACGAATCGGTTTTCAATACGATATATTCCCCTAATTAGACGGTCCTCTGTTCTTTTTCTGTCAAGTGCGCTAGAGTACTGTCTGCTCCTCTTCAGTCCAACTGCACTCCTATCAGTTTCAGCGACATCAAGCGAAGCCTTTCCCATGGATGTTTGTGTCGTTGTAATGGTCTTTTGTGTTGTTGTTGTTGTTCTTGTGTTCTTGTTGTTGCTGCTGTTCTTTCAGTGAGCCTGAATCATACCTGGTACTCAACATTACGTCATCGTACATTGTAATCCTTTTGTTGGTTTGTTTGTAAATTTTCTCTGTTCTTTTCTGTGGTGTTCTTTTGTTTCTTTCTTACTTTCTGTCTTTCTTTCTTTCTTCCACCCCCTCCCCCCTTCCCTCCCTCCCTCCCTCCCCCGCGATTCCTGCATATAGTGTCAATCTTGGTAATTAGGTACATTTGTTATAGTATGTATATTCGTATACCCTGATTTTTTCCCATTTATTGTCTTTGGCTGTTTATTTTCTTTGTGTCTGTTGTTGTTGTTGTTGTTGTTTTTGTCGTCGTCGTCGCTGTTGTTGTCGTCGTCGTCGTCGTTTAATGCTTGCGTGTTGCTGGAACAAAATCGATTCGAAATTCTGCATTTCATCTAATCTTAATTCCCCCACCCTTTTCATTCACCCCTCTGTGTGTGTGTGTGTGTGTGTGTGTGTGTGTGGTGTGTGTGTGTGTGTGTGTGTGTGTGTGTGTGTGTGTGTGTGTGTGTGTGTGTGAGTGAGTGAGTGAGTGAGTGTGTGTGTGTGTGTGTGTGTGTGTGTGTGTGTGTGTGTGTGTGTGTGTGTGTGTGTGTGAGCGTGTGTGTGTGTGTATGTGTGTGTGTGTGTGTGTGTGTGTGTGTGTGTGTGTGTGTGAGTGTGTGTGTGTGTGTGTGTGTGTGTGTGTGTGTGTGTGTGTGTGTGTGTGTGTGTGTGTGTGTGTGTGTGTGTGTGTGTGTGTGTGTGTGCGAGTGTGTGTATGTGTGTGTGTTGTGCGTGTGTGTGTGTGTGTGTGTGTGGTGTGTTGTGGTGTGTGTGTGTGTGTGTGTGTGTGTGTGTGTGTGTGTGTGTGTGTGTGTGTGTGTGTGTGTGTGTGTGTGTGTGTGTGTGTGTGTGTGTGGTGTGTGTTTTCTTTGTTTCCCTTGTTTTCTCCGTTTTATTCCCCCCCCTCTCTCTCTCTCTCTCTTCTTCTTCTTCTTCTTCTTTCTTGCTTTGTTTTGTTTTCGTGTTGTTGTTTTTTTTCGTTTCGTTTTGTCTTTCCCTTCCTGCTTCTTTTCCCTTTCTTGTGTTTTCTTCGAGTCCTTTCTTTCTGTTTTTCTCTTTTGTGTCCCGTATATCTCTTTTTTTTTTCTTTGTTTCTCTACTGCACTCTTCCTTTCTGTTCGTCTTTTTGCCCTTCTGTTCTGTTCTTACTGTCCCTTTATCATTCTTGTTGTCTTTTTTTTACCCCTTGCTATGTCTTCTGTCTGTTTGTCTGTCTTTTGGTCTTTCTTTCGTGTGTGTTTTTTCTTTCTGTTTGTTTTTCTTTCTTTTGTGTTCTTTCTGTCATAAAAAAAAATTGTATGCGTCTTATAGTCGTTTGTCTTTCATTTGGTTTTTTTTGGTTGTTTGTTTGTTTGTTTGTCTTATCTGTCCATTTGTCTTTCTGCTTGTTTTTCTTTTATTTTTTTTTTTTTTTTTTTTGGGGGGGGGGGGTTTTCTTAGTTTTTGGTATATCTTTTTCATTTTTTTTTTTTCTGTTTACGTGGTTTTTCTTTTGTGCCGTTTTGTGTCCGTTTTTGTTTGTTTGTTTGTTTGTTTGTTTTTCTTTTACCCTCTTTTGCATCTTTTCTTTACGTTATTTCCTCTCCCTTTCGTATACTACTATGCCCTTTTTCTGCTTATCTTTCCTTTCATTTTTTTTTTCTCTTTCTTTCCTATCTTTTCTCTCTGTCCTGGTTTTCTTTCTTTCTCTCTTTCTTTCTTTTCTTTTCATTTTTTTTTTTGTTGTTGTTTTTTGTTTTTTTGTTGCGTCTCTTTTCTTTCTGTTGATCGTTTTTCTCTGTTTTATACTGACTCGTGCGCCTTCGTCTTCCTCCCATCCCTTCCTCGTCCTCTCCACTCCCCTCCCCACCTCCCACCCCCCCTTCTCCCTTTCCCCCCAACCTTCCCACCGCTGCGCCTCTTTGTTGTGTCTTGCTTTCCTCCCCCCCCCCCCCAAAAAAACCTTCCTTATCAGCTGTCTGTCTTTTCATTTCTTTTTCTTTTTCCTTTCAACCCTATAGCTACGGCGCCATGGACATCAACAGCGCGGCCCGACGGAAAGAACGCCACGCGGGAGGCAGAACACCAACACCCTGAAGGCCTGGCTGTACGAGCACCGCAAGAACCCCTACCCGACCAAAGGCGAGAAGATCATGCTGGCCATCATCACCAAGATGACCCTCACCCAGGTCTCCACCTGGTTCGCCAACGCCCGGCGCCGCCTGAAGAAGGAGAACAAGATGACCTGGTCGCCCCGGAACCGCAGCGGCGACGCCGACGACGACGCCAACGGAGATGAGGACGAGGAGGAGGACGAAGACGGGGCGAAGAGGAAGGAGGAGAGCGACGATGGTGATGGGGATAGGAGGAGGAGGAGGTAGGGGGGGGGGAGGAGGAGGAGGTGGTGGTGGTGGTGTGGAGGGAGGTGGTGGTGGTGGTGGTGGAGAGAAAGGAAGGAGATGGCAGCGAAAGAGGAGAACGGATTTCATGGCAAGGAAGAGAAAGGTGAGTGTCTTTTTTTTTTTTTCTTCCCCATTTCATTTCTCTCTCTCTCTGTGTACTGTGTGTGTGTGTGTGTGTGTGTGTGTGTGTGTGTGTGTGTGTGTGTGTGTGTTGTGTGTGTGTGTGTGTGTGTGTGTGTGTGTGTGTGATATCTGCAGGGGAGAATGGACAGCAGAGAAGGGTAAGGCGGGAATTGAGATGGAACGCTTGTGACGATTTCTGGCTCAACGGTGGACCAGTTTTAAAAAAGCGGAACTGACCAATACATGTGTACACAATCTGTTGCATTTGTAGGCCATTCTCCAGTCCTTTTTTCACCCTAACTTTTTGCGTAGGTCACAAGATTTTTTAAAAGTTGGCTCTTGATTTGTTTCTTGTCTAAAAGCAGGGACAAAAGTGATAGCACAAAGTCAAAAGCCAAATGGTGAAAGTCAAAAAGTCACATGCTAAACAGGACGTGGCGTACAGCACAAAAGTCAAAAGTCTCGTGGCGAACAACACACAAAAGTCAAAAAAAGTCACGTGGCGAACAGCACAAAAGTCACGTGGCGAACAGCACAAAAGTCAAAAGTCACGTAGGGTGAACAGCACAAACTCATAAGTCACGTGGCGAACAGCACCAAAGTCAAAAGTCACTTAGGACGAACAGCACAAAAGTCAAAAGTCACGTGGTGAATAGCACAAAAGACAAAAATCATATATGGTGGAACAGCATAGTTTTTATAGTCCAAAGTTGACTTGATTTGCTGTGCCAGTTTCGGAACAACAATTACAACAGCAGCGGCAACAACAACAACAACAACAATAACAACAACAACAACAACAACCAAACACTGAAGCAGCTGATCATGTCGACCCCACCTTGCTCTTCCTCCCAAATTCTCCAAAGGTGAATGAAGGATAATTTGTGTTGATTGATATTAACGTCTGAAATCAAACAAGAAACTCCACGACGTGATGCAGTTCTATGTCCCTAAGGACATGGTTGAGAGGAGAGAGGAGAGAGAGAGAGAGAGAGAGAGAGAGAGAGAGGAGAGAGAGAGAGAGAGAGAGGAGAGAGAGAGAGAGAGAGAGGAGAGAGAGAGAGAGGTGGTTTTTGGAATCCCTATTACGTAGGAGATAAATGGTCCGTCCATGTAGATCGAGTTTTCGTCCACAAGTGACGGACACACATCAGGGCAAACACATAATGAAAAAGAAAAATTGTCCTTGACAACTTTTTCTGTGCTTTTTTTTTTTTTGACAGCTTTGCATGCCCATACTCCGTACATCCCAATCCCCCCACCGCATCGCCTCCCTATACAAAACCCAGATGTTTGGCCTATATGTCGGGGTTT
>JADBJO010025303.1:10000-12500 GCA_016801955.1 Conus betulinus
CTTCCATTCCCACCTGTAACCCTTTCATCTCAAATTCTTCCCCAAGCACCCCCCCCCCCCCCCCCCACCCCCCCCCCCCCCACCCCCCCCCCCAACCCCCCCCCCCACCCCCCCTCCCCCCCCCCCCCCACTACCCACCCTCCCCCCCCCACCCCTTTCCCCCCCCCCCCCCGCCCCCCCCACGTCACCCTCTCCCCCCTATCCCTCTCCACCAGCCCTCCCCCCCCCCCCCCCAGCCCCCCCCCCCCGCCGCACCCTTTCCCCCCCCCCCCCCCCCCCCTTCCCCCCCTCTCGCTTGATCACGCCCTTGTGGGACAAGTTGCGTTCCTTTTCTTTGGGCCAGAATTGAACACCATACCCAATCCTCCCTACCTGAGTTTGCGTTCACGTCAGCGAGCGACCGTTCTACGTTCATGTCTTATGCAGCCCGAAGACGTAGCAAAGTTTTCCGAGGCAGGTTTTACAGGTCGAAACACTCTAGTTTCAAGCACAGATCTGATCTACGGACGTCAGCTTTAGAATGGAAGTTGTCAGATGAGAGCCGTGTGTGTGCTCCCGGTTATCTGTCCCTGTCCATGTTGGTCGCCGCCTTGGCCTGATCAGAACTGCTTTATGAGATCAGGTGGAGACAAACCATGTATGAGTGACTTCCCCCTTCAGTAGCGGTAACGCTTTTCGCTGAGGTCTGATTCACTCATTAATTCAATCATACCAGCGTATTCGTTAGTTAAGAATGCAGAACGATGAAAACGACATGTTCCACAAGCAACGCTGAAGCACACCACCAGACTAGAATAACTGAAAGAGGAAAAGAATGAACAAATGAATACACAATAAATAAAATAGAAAAAAAAAGAATCAGGTTAGCCTGAACAGTTTAGAGCAACTACTTGAACAAAATGGGAAACAAAGACTCATGAATGAATCTTGGTGCGACGAACTCGCCGCTTGACATCGATTGATGATTTAAACACACACGTGCGCGGGTCAGTGGATCGAATACTGAAGTGGTACTGACAGGTATGATCGATTGATAATAAATACACGTGCTGTCAGTGGGATCGAATACTGAATTTTACTGACAGGTATGATCGATTGATAAAAATACATGTGCGGTCAGTGGGATCGAATACTGAAGTTTACTGACAGGTGTGTGGTCAGTATTAAAGCATGAATGTCTGACTGCTTACGTCAGACTTGCTGCCAGGTTTTTACTCTGCTAGCATACCGCAATGACCTGAATGTCTTTAAAAATGAAAGTAAACAGGAAATGAAGCAAGAAACAGTACATAATAAACAAGAAGGGTAACGTTTGCTCCTACGACGAAACAAATACGAGCCCGTAACTCCACAAAGGAATGCTGGCCGACGACACCGTATCACCTAGCAGATATGACAACACAGAGCACACAGAACAACCAAGGTATACAGGGGTATAAAGGCGAGCAAGGAGCATCCTTTGGGGGGGGGGGGGTTGTTGTTTCCTTTGTCTGTTCTGTGCGCACTGTGCTGTCATATCTGCTAGGCGAGTCGGTATCGTAAGCAGGATTCCTTTGGAGTTAGGGGTGTGTGTTTGTTTTCTTGTGGGTGCAAGAATCACCCTACTTGTTTGTTATTCAATGTCTTTTCTTAGAACGGCAGGCTTTTCGCGCTTCCGTGGCAAAGAACGCTGGCATCAAGCAAGGAGAAAGGTCACACTTTACCGGTGTGTCTTGCGTGTGGCTGGCTATGTCTGGAGGGTACAGTCTTAGCAAGACTGCCTGAGCGCTGGCTCAACGCTTCATTTTTTCCTACGTGTGCGGGCCGCCTTATGTGAGTTGTGTGAGTTGTTCTGCCTGCGGGTGTAAATATTTTTGTGGTTTTTACACTGTGTACTCTCACATCAAGGCCGTTTAAAATTGTACGCACCGTTAGCCGACATAACCACATCAAGGCCTTTCGACAACACCCCCCCCCCCCTCCCCCCCCCACCCCCTTTTTCTTTTTTTTTTTTTTTTTTTTTTTAGATCAGGAATGAAGACGAGAATGACCAAGATAATACTGTGGAATTCAAATCTGATTTGCGTTTATATTATAGACTTTAATTGTGCGATGCCGTTGAAAAAAATATATCGTGTTGTGTCAACCAGGCCCGAGAAAGACAGACACCTGCACCGTTAGTCAGGAAAATGAGCAATACTCTCAGAAACACACTCCTTACGTGGACGTTGGCGAAATTCGAGCGTGTTATTTCCGTCTTCCCCTTCGAGATTATAGCGCACAAAACTATGGGTAGGTGTTTGGCTGGTGTCGAAAAATCTCACCAATCATTGCCTTTGCCAGGACTCGAACGATGATCTCTCAGCTTGCAAGTCTGCGACGCTAACCACTACACCACTGTGACGGGTTCGAACCCGGCAGAATATTCCTGCTCTCTGATAATCGGCGGAGAGATTGTAAGGCCTTCTGAGGTTGGAACTGTTTTCAATGGGATATGAACTCGACTTGCCCAGTCTCTTTG
>JADBJO010025303.1:20000-23954 GCA_016801955.1 Conus betulinus
TCACCAGCAATGCTAATTAAAGGAGAGAAGTGGCGCATGAGGAATGTCACGGTCGGCTCCTAAAGGGTCCCGCCTCCTCGTAGGTCTTAAGGTCCTCCGAGACAGGCGTCAAAATCATGATTGTGGTGCACAGCGTCAGCCGCAAATCAACATTCCACGCTTGGTGTGCGAGCTCACAGGCATTGGCGTCCTATCTGAGAGTCAGTGGCATCGGGCACTAGGGGTGGGGAGAAGCTGAATTTGGAACTCGGTTTTTCTTGTTCTCTGTTTTTATTTTTCCCGGTCTGTTTTCTTTCTTTTTTTTTTTTTTTTTTTTTTTTTCATAAATATAAAACGTAGATGTCGAGCTACATGATTTCGCCAGAGGATGTTAACTTCGTTGCGACTTGCTTGTCGAAATTCAACTGTTGTGACTCCACAGATCAGTTGAGAGTTCATCAAAACAAGGGACGCTACCCTCATAACTAAGCGGTGCAGCAAGAATATTGATCTGTTTCTGTGTGTGTGTGTGTGTGTGTGTGTGTGTGTGTGTGTGTGTGTGTGTGTGTTGTGTGGTGTGTGTGTGAGGCCACATGGTACGCCGATTTCCGTAAACTCCATTGCGATTGATACCTGGTAAGACCGCAGTTCATCTGTAGCGAAAATTGTTGCATGTTCGCGAGTGCATGATGCTAACACTGACGCCTCGTTTGCAGCGGCCTTTACAATATCGGACTCTAAAGCCTACGTCACAGTAGCAAGTCTCTCGTCCCCGATAGGCCTTACAACACAGGACTCTTATGTCTACGCCACACTGAGGGATTCCTTCGCTCCAGTGCGCTTGCTTTTTTTTTTTTTTTAACACTCGACAAGTGAATGTTCGCCCAGTTTGGGTTGAGGGAGAAACTCTAGGGAGAGGTGGGCACCAGAAAGTCTTCAGAGAAGACCCCCACCCCCAACCGCTCGCCTCCTGAAGACAATGTTTTGGCCCTGAACTCCTGACATTCTAAAGGAGTTAGCTGCATCCAGATCATGACTTCTCAATTTCCTTCAGATGTCAGTGTCCTTTCCTCCTCCCCCCCCCCCCCCCCCCCCCTCCCCACCTGGTGCTATCAGGATTCGAGTCCGCAAACTTTTGGATGGATAGGCGTCTCATTTTTTTTTTTTTTTTTTTTTCTCCCTTTTTTATAAAGACAGATGTCTCATCCATATCGCCAAAATTCAAAAATTCAGCTTTACGAAGTTCATTTTCGTTCTTTCTCCACCAGATCCAGATACAATTTTTTTTTTCAGCTGCCCTCTTCCAGTGTTTTCAAGGTTCTGGTCCTCTTCTTATATAAAAAAAAAAATATCCCGAGCTGTTTCATGAGATCATAGGCTGACGAACCCACAGATCCTCCTTGCTTCAACCTCTATGGCGAGAACTTTAAACCTAGAGGCAGGATTCCCCTCAAATAGTTGACCAGACTGGTGCACTTCTCGGTATACATTCCGCTTATAAATGGCACAGTGAGTTGATGATCATGTTATGAACCTGAGTGGACAACAAAGTCCAGCACCGTGCCACTCTTCCTGATGATATCAGGATGGTTTTCCCATCCTGGAAGGTGTGCTGTGCATTCCCAGTCATCCACGCCCTCCAACAAACTTCTGATTCCGTGCTCTTAAAATCACAGCTGTTCCAGACCATGCTTTTGTGGCCTCCTACTCTGTAGAACGTCGTTGCTGGAGCTTCTGGTGTTGTCGTGTGTTGTCGTGCTTCCTCTTGCAGTGCTAACCCGCATCTGCAGTCGCCTTAAACATTATGGTTGTGCCTCCATGTATATCTTCTCTGAAGTGTGATTACTTACAAACAGGTGACCGCACGAACGAAAACTCGCCCAGTCTTAGGAGTTGAACATGCGTAACCTTTTTTGAGCAAGACAGCCACATAGCGATAGCGATCAGTCCGTCAGAGCAAGGTGAAGGCCGCATGCTCCGTAGCCTGCTCATCTCCTGTGGGCATGACTTTGTTTTCTGTTCTCTTTGTTGTATCCTTCATCACCAAGAACTGAGAATTGGTCTCCGCTTTCATATTTGACAAACATGAATGTACTTATAAGGTTCCTACACTTTTTTGAAACCAAATGCCTCAAAGCGCGTTCAATACACAACAAAGAGACAGCAGCAAGAGAGAGAGAGAGAGAGAGAGAGAGAGAGAGAGAGAGAGAGAGTGAGTGAGAGAGAGAGAGAGAGAGGAACGAGCTCCACTCCTAGTCACGTGACCATCAATCTGCATACTGTTTTCTTGCGCCCATACCAGTGACGAGGCGAAGAAGGAAAAAAAGCGACCGCTAGAACAAAACAAAATCCGTTTTTCTCGCACTTGAGTCCGAAGAGACTCGCCTAATGTGATAAGGGCTTAAGTAATGGTCTCCACTTCAGACACTGCAAGCAGAGACGGTTACAGGGAATCCTCCTTCACTAGTAGGGGCTTGGGTGAAGGGAGGGGGGGGGGGGGGAAAGCGAGGAGAAGAGGGGGCAAAGTGTGTGGGGGGGGGGGGGAGAGGGGAGAAGAGGGAGAAGCGGGGAGGAGGTGTGGAGGGAAAGGACTCGAGAGCTCGCCGAATGATTAATTAACATAGAGATCCGCGCATGATGAATATGCGTTGGAAGGAGGGAGGATTAAGATGAATTCTATTGTCTGCCCCAAAGGGATATGACGAACGAGATGGAGAAGGCGATCGTGTGGAGAGGACGTCAAGTACGCTTCTATACTGTAGCGTGGCAGGCAAATGTTCAGCTTCTTAATACATAGTTTTTGATATGTCCTGGTATCAACCAGCCCAAGTGATACAGACAAGCAAACACTCTTAACAGATGCATCCAGTAAGTGGATGGAACTCTACTGTGTGGTTCCGATCTACACCACATAGCAAAAATTCAGCCTGTGGTTATGAGCCAGTCCGGGCAAAGAAAAACAAAAAATCTGGTTACGACATGTCTCTAATGGCAGTCTAAATGAATTAGCTGGGAAATCCGCAATGATAACCACTATGCCCTTTTGGCTGGTAAAAATAAACACTGTGTAACCGCCTGCACTGGCGCTGCACACACAATGCAGAAGGCCTGCTATGTTGCTTGTCAATGGCAGTCTCACACACAGTTAAATTCGCCTATCCAGAATAAGCCAAATTAGCATATTGTTTTTTCATACTTAAGATCTGTATCACTGCAAAGTAAATGGAAAAACATACACAAAACACAACAAGAATGAAAGTCTCTATCTTCAGTCGTTTTCGAGATATTGCAGTTTAAAGTTGCGACGTTTTTTATGCACCTGACAAAATGAGATATCTTCCAAGTTTGAAAGCCAATAGTATCATACATGATTGATACATCTGGTTATAAATTGGTGTTCTCAATCTATACAACTTACACTCTTTGAACAAGTAAGTTCAGGGGTTCAGTTTTTACATGGCTTTTGTGTGATAAAGTGTTAAACTTGTAATAAATTGCAATTCAGCGCTTTTCGAATTTGCATGATGTGGCTACTTTGAAGCACTGCAGCACAGTAAGAATAGCCATTTCAGAGTTTCCAGTGGTTTGGACAAACTCTCTAAGTTGTACTAAGCAAAGTCATTTTTTTCTGAGGTGTCTCTGCTATATAAACATTTGTGAAAACTTCTGTGCTAAAAACAGGATCTATATTGCAATTTGGACGGCGGAAAAATGGGGGTAGAATCGCCCGCCACACTTAAAATTGCTATAACTTCTAAACTACTTCATGAACTGTTTCCAAATTTTGTATACAGTTTCTATACAGTATTTCCTGTGAATCAAAGTGTAGATTTTTGTTATTTTGTACCTAACTTTTATTTCCTGTACTAGAATAGTGGCCAACAGGGGCGGAATGATGATGATGTCCAAAATTAAAACCGACAGTTTTTTCAAAACTTACTGACAGATTTCAACAAAAATTTGGTATGATGTTGT
>JADBJO010025304.1:0-7500 GCA_016801955.1 Conus betulinus
TGTATTGCACACCAGCCTTTTTCTGGTATGCATTCTTCTAAAATGGAAAAGGCAGAGGAGTCAATTACCACTTTCCGCGTCACTGAGGAGAAAACAATCAGGTTTCGAAATACCGGTATCTGACCAGGAGTTATATGTTAGGAAGCTTCCTCCCCATTGGAGATTGTCTCCCACTTCGAGGACCATAAACTTGCTGAAGGTTCACTTTTGAGAAGCATATATTATTCCCCATTCACCCACTCAAGCACATACTGTCAGTTAGGCAGAATCATCTATCACTGCAGATAGGAAGGCTTATCACCCCTTATTTCTACAATCTAAGACATAAGAGCAAGCTTGTTTATCATTTCATTCAATATATATATATATATATATATATATATATTCTTCTGGTCGGGAGAGTTGCATAGTCTTGACACATTCACTCAGTACATTAGAACAGTCCATCCTCTCTCAGTCCTCTCCGTGCCTGCTGCTTGAGGCTACAGCAAGAGATCTCCATCTGGCTCTGTCTGCGGCTGCTCTGGGGGCTGTGCTGAGAGTCAGTCCTTTGTATTTCAGCTCCCTTTCTATTGTCCTGCGCCAGGTTTCCTTCGGTCGTCCCCGTTTTTCTTTACCTGGGGGATCCAGCGCAAGGCTGCTCTGGGGAGTGACCTGGGTGGCATGCGACAGACAGACATGCTCTCTCCATCGACGCGCCTGGATGGGTGTCCTGTATTGTGGAGACTCCTTTTCTAGTCCCCAGTTCATCGTTTGAGATGATGTTCGGCCAGAAGATCCTGAGGATACGTCGCAGACACTTGTTCTGGAAAACTTCCAGCTTTTTCTCAATGGCAACGTCGTTTTCCAGCACTCTGAGCCATACAGGAGGACGCTGAGGACATTGCTCTTGGAGAGTCGAGTCTTTGTTTGGATGCTGAGGACGGTGGATCTCCAGATGGGCCTGAGCATTGCAAAGGCTTGGTTGGCTTTGCTGATTCTGGCGTTGATCTCCTGGTTGCAGTCGCCCGTCTGTGGTCATCTTGCTGCCCAGGAATACAAATTCCCTGAACATCATCAAGTGGTTTGCCGTTAGCGGTGATGGGGTTGTTGTTTGTGGCATTTTATTCTCATGACCTACGTCTTCCTCTCGTTGACCTTCAGCCCAATCGTGCCGGCTATCCCGCTGAGGCTTTCTGTCTTCTGCTGGGCGTCCTGATGCTTGTGTGACAGCAGTAACAGGTCGTGTGCATAGTCAATGTCCTCCAAGACTGAGGTCAACGTCCACCGGATCCCCTGTTGCTTTCCCTGGGTGACGTTTCGCATCAACCAGTCGATGGCCGGGGAGAAGAGGATCGGTGACACAGTATGCTGTCTTGTTTCACTCCGGTGTCCCACCTTGAACGGTTCCGTCAACTGGTTATTGTGGATGATGCGACACTCAAAGCTCTCATACAGGGACTGGATGATGTTGACTAGTTTTCTGGGGAGTGCCGTAGTGTCGCAGGATCTTTCAGAGAGAAGCGTGGTGTAAACTATCAAAGGCTTTCTCGAAATCGATGAAAACCACGTAAAGTGGGCTATTCCATTCATGGGACTGCTCGAGGATCTGGCGTAAGACGAAAATGTGATCAATGCATGATCTCCCCTCTCTAAAGCCTGCCTGCTCTTGACGAAGTAGGGCATCCACTGCTGTCTTTATGCGCTGCAGTAAGATTCGGCTGAAGACTTTGCTGGTGAGTGATAGTAGGATGATGCCTCGCCAATTGTTGCATTCTCCTAGATCTCCTTTCTTCGGCAATTTGATGATGGTACCAGTTATCCAGTCAACTGGGGTTGTCTCCTGGTTCCATATGTCCTGCAGGATGCGTTGGAGGATAAGAGGTGTCTCCAGTTTTTCTTCCGCCTTCAACATCTAGGGGCATACACCATCTTCTCCTGGAGCTATTCCACCATCAAATTCACTGTCAGCTCTTCTGCAGTCTCTCTCCCCTTTCTAGATATCCTCTTGTAAAATAGAAGACGGATACATCCATACAGATTTGTATTGCAACCCAACTGATGTTCATCCCTACCTCCATTACACCTCAAGCCACCCTCACCAATGCAGACAAAATCTCCCCTATAGTCTCATTATACGCTTGAAACGTTTTGTGTTCCAAAGCCGCTGACTTTGAGTCACGATGCACCCAACTGTTTGAACAGCTTCGTGCTCATGGCTACAAGGCACAGTGCCTGATTTCTGCCTTGGATACAGTCAAATGTCTCCCAAGATGTTCAACACTTCAGTACAAATCCAACCAGCATACTGAACGCATCCCAGTAATTACTACTTACAACCCTGCCAATCCCTCCATCCGCAAATGGTTCCAAGAGCTACATCCAATCCTACAGTCCAGTCTCCGACTCCAAAAGGCTATTCCTGATCCCCTAATCCTGGGGGAAAGGAATAGCCGCACCCTTAGAAAATTATTATGCCCTCTGCTCTGCCTATATGCCAGTCAGAAACAAAACCAGCAGGCTGCTTTCCATGCGAGAAAAAAAATGTGTTGTCTGTAAACAGCATCTTGTCCAGACAGGTTCCTTTTACAGTGCGAAAACTGACAAATTCTTTTCGATTTGGCATCACATGGATTGTGAAACCACTAATTTGATCTACTTACTCTTTTGCGATAATGTCCCCACAGCCAGTATGTTGGAGAGACAAAAAAAAACACTCTTAAAACTCGATTTTACCAACAAAGATCCAACATAAAAAACAACTCTGGAACTCTAGTAACTTAGCATTTCAATCAACCAGGACACTCCCTCCTCAATCTCGCTGCATCGCAATCGAAAAAGTTATGTCAGGTGACGTGGAGTATAGACTCAAACGAGAAGCTTTTCTGGTTCCACGAATTGCGTACCATTCAGCGTGATGGCTTAAACACGCTTTGCTAGTGTTCCCCCAATCGCTATTCGATTTCCACCCCCACCCTTTCCTCCCTGGTGGTGTAATGCGTGTTATCGGTACAAGAATGTATTATCTCTATTCTTTTTCATCATTGAGGAAAGGATGCATTTTTAAATTCCCATTGTATCCTAAACTTTTCCACTCAAAATATTCAGTTAAATTAATCATTGTCTAATGTCCATTTCTATAATATGTTAGTAACCAACAAGACTAAGATAACAAGACTTTTCATCATTTGCTGCAGTGTACATAACTTTTTGTACTGATAATGTGTCTGGGCACGTGTTGGCGATTATATGCTTATATGTGTTAGTGTTAGAGTTAGTGTTAGTGTTAGTGTTAGTGTGAGTGTGTGTGTGTGTGTGTGTGTGTGTGTGTGTGTGTGTGTGTGTGTGTGTGTGTGTGTGTGTGTGTGTAACGACGAACTGTGTTGATTCATGTTTTGTGTTTGTGTTATCATGGGGGAGGGGGGTGGAGAGTGAGTATGTGGGGGGAGGGTAGGGTAGTGTTAAAGATGGATATGAGGAAGAGGTTGCTTAACGATGTGCCTTTACGTATGCTTGTTTCCTCAATGCTTTTTTATGTGAATCTTTTTGTATACATGTGTGTGTGTGTGTGTGTGTGTGTGTGTGTGTGTGTGTGTGTGTGTGTGTGTGTGTGTGTGTGTGTGTGTGTGTGTGCATGCATATATAATAGTTGTACTTATATTTATGTAATTACACCTTGCTAGAGAGAGAGAGAGAGAGAGAGAGAGAGAGAGAGAGAGAGAGAGAGAGAGAGAGAGAGAGAGAGAGAGAGAGATGGGGAGGGGGAGAGATAGAGGTAGAGAGAGAAGGGGATGTGTGAGTAGGTGAACAGCTGGGGGGACTGTTGGTGAGTTGGGTTAGAGCATGTGAAAGAATATGGAGATTCAACTAGAGAAAATATTGTGAACATTGTTCTAAACACTTTGAATCTTGACCATCATGTGAGCTTTGTTCTTGAGGAGTGGTGGAGGAAAAGGCATTGTTTGTGAGTCTGTGCAGTAATAAAGCGTGCCCTGAGGAAGGCCAAGTGCCGAAATGTTGTGAGATAACTTGCTTGTTTGTCTTCTCATTTGAAAGAGAGTCTCTCTCTCTCTCTCTCTCTCTCTCTCTCTCTCTCTCTCTCTCTCCTCCTCTCTCTCTCTCTCTCTCTAGCAAGGTGTAATTACATAAATATAAGTACAGCTATTAAATATGCATGCACACACACATATACATATATGTATGTATGTATGTATATATGTATGTATGCATGTATATGAGTCTTGTGTCTGCGCTCACCTTACTGTTCAAGAAACCCGATCAGCATCCAGGCATGGTGTGCGGAGGACAGAGAGCTCAGGGAGATTTGTTACCTGGGGAATGTGTAGTTGAAGAAGAGAGAGAGAAAAACCAGTCGACAGCGCCGCAGATTGATACAGCGGAGGCTCAGCAGAATGCATGCCTCATAGTGGTTTTTTTTTTTTCTTCTTTTTTTTGTCAAAGACACGTGAGGTGCCTTGTGAAAGGCGACGCCTGGCCATAGTATTTATTCATTTATGAGGAACCCTTTCCTCTATTACAATAGAGCTGTAGTCTGTTTGTTGAGAAGGGAACATGCTCAGTTTGTCGTTTGTTTTGTAAGTCGACAAGACTCGCAGGGACTGAAAATTGGGAAAGAATGATTGTAAGTCTGTGATGGCCAGAAAAACTTTGTTTATGGTACGAACTTGAACGCAAAAAAAGTTTGTTTGAAGTCCGTGAGAACTCCGCCTAAGTCGGCCCCAAGTCCAGTTGCAAAAGGAGAGTTGTGCGTGGGGTTAGCACCCCCTCACCCCGTAAAAATGAACTACAGCTACAGAAATCAGCACTTCAAGATCAACATCAGAGGACCAGGGGAAACGAGTACAGGGAGAGCGCATGAAAGTGAACCAGCCAAACCCATCGCGGAGTTGAATTTGCAAAACCTTCTCCTCCCCAAGATCGTCACACGGATTGGATTATGAAATGTGAGAACACTATATGAATCGGGAAAATCTGCGCAATTGGAGTTGGAGAGGATTCTCTCAATACCCAACAAAATGTTCACCAGGGTGATTCTGGAGAGGATCAGAACTGCCCGTTGACGCCACACTGAGAGAGGAACAAGCAGGATTTCGGGCCGGGAGATCATGCACCGACCAGATTGCAACTCTACGCATCATTATTGAGCAATGGCTGGAGTGGCAGTCACCGCTATACATCAACTTTTGTCGACTACAAAAAGGCGTTTGACATGGTGGACTGGGCAACAATCTGGCAAATCCCCAGACACTACGGCATCCCTCAAAAGATCGTTAGTGTCGTCCAGAGCCTCTACAGAGACACCAGCTGCAGAGTCATCCACAACGCTGACCTGTCTTCATCCTTTGAGGTTAACACCAGAGTCAGGCAAGGATGCCTGCTATCTCCTCTAATCTTTTCACTTGTGATTGACTGGGTGATGAAGACCAGCATGGACCAACCCAGAGGCATGCGATGGACCCTCACGAGAAAGTTTGAAGATCTCGACTTTGCAGACGACGTCGCCCTGCTGTCTCACTCTCAGGGACACATGCAAGACAAAACAGAGGGGCTGCGCAACGTCGCCAGGACTACAGGATGGAGATCAACGTGGGGAAAACAAAGAGCCTGCGGGTCAACGCACACTCAGGAAGCGCCTATCAACATCGATGGACAGGCAATAGAGGATGTTGACTACTTCATCCACCTGGGTAGCATCAAGACAGGAGGAGCTGATGAAGATGTAAAGACCAGGATCAGCAAGGCGCGCGATGCTTTTGTCACCGTCAGACCAGTGTCAAAGAACGCAAACCTCATTCTGCACACCAAGCTAAGACTGTTCGATACCATTGTAAACTCCCGTGTTATTGTACGGTTTGGAGACTTGCAGACGCACAAAGAGTCTGGACAGCAAGTTGCAAGTCTTCATCAACACCTGTCTTCGCCAGATCCTGCGCATCAGATGGCCGGAGCGAATCTCCAACGAGGAAACTAATGCGCCGGACGAAGTAAGACCGAGGGTTGACTGCCAGAATCCAGTATCTCTCTTCTATATATGTATATGAGATACTGGGTTCTGGCAGTCAACCCTCGATTTAATCACAAAGAGCATCCAGATGAGGAAGTGGGGTTGGGTTGGACACACCCTGCATAGAAGACAGGCCCACATCCCATGCCATGCCTTGGACTGGAACCCACAGCAGAAACGGAAGAGGGGATGACCAGTCACCACCTGGAGAAGAAATCTGCAGGCAGAACTCAAGTTCACCAACATGACCTGGGGTGAAGCCAAACAAACAGCCCAAAACAGAGCGAGATGGAGATCTGCAGTGCAGGCCCTGTGTTCCGATCGGAACGAAGAGAACTAAGTTAAGTAAAGTAAATACGCGAGGACCTGTTGGTGTATTTTTGAGAAAACAAAAAAAAAATGTGTAGTGCGTTTTTGTGAAAAAGTAGAACGAATATGTTAAAGTAAAGAGTGTGAAAAGTTTAGTTGTTAGTTAAAAAGGAAATAGTCTTTTGTTTTGTCTGACTGGTGTTTTTGTTGACGTTGCATGAGCGAAAGTCTAACTCTGGTGACCCCCAGCTGCAACTTAAACACTAATGGACGAATTCAGACCATTGGACGTACATTAGGGTTTGTCTCCAATGAAAGGAAAGGTGAGAATATTGAAAATACAGTAAGATTTTGTTTCTTTCCCCTCCCATTACCATGCATACCTAAAGCAATCTATACACTTCCATTTCTTTTTGCCGGTCTGTATGTATCTGTTTATATCTATAAGATTGAACTGACCAACTGTGTGTGTGAAAATTGTTTTGTTTCTCGTTCATTGTTCATCCCCATCTCCTGTTTATGGGAGGCAGACATTATTAGGATTCTGCCAGGAGATTTCCTTTTGCTCTCCTCCTCTTTCACTTGTCTGTGGGGGTTCTTCCAGTCTTGGGGCCTGTTCCCTCTTTTAAATGTATTCCAGTTATTGTCTTAAGTTTTTTCTTCTTTCGGTATTGTTCTCTTGTTTGTTGTTTTTAACCAGTTACAACAGTTTTCTAATAGTTTTTCAAATTTCAATAATGTGGATAACCATGAGTCATCATTTCCAAGCTGTCCCTCCCTTTTGGATGTGATTCTTTGTGACAATTTTCAAAATTCAGAAATTTGTTGTAATTGTTTGTTGTCCTGCTAACTTGGAACATTATTGTAGGGGAGAGAATAGACATTTCTGTTGGCTGAGTGAATTAGTTTTGTTGTTTTCCCTTCTACATGGTTATACATTGATACATCCATAATTATGAATGGTTTCATGTCAATGCCCACCCTCCACCCACTTTACTTATATCATTGTTATGGTCATGTGAAGGATTTCTTTTGGCCCCCTTCTCCTTTTTGTTTTATATATTAAAGATGCACTCGGATGATACCATTTGCCTCTTCCCCCTCCGTCTGTCATTATTGAATTTGGTCTTGCTACAGATTGAGTTTGCAGATGCAACATTTTTCACGTTCTGATATACTTTTTCCCT
>JADBJO010025304.1:12500-17500 GCA_016801955.1 Conus betulinus
TCATTCAGACTTTGAGAGACCGCTTCAACCAGACAGGAAGTGTTGCTGAGCGAAGACGTCCAGGACGCACAAGGTCCACCTCCAGGCAGCAGGACAGGTTTTGTTGTCTGTTGTCAGCTGAGGCAGAGAACGCCACTTCCCGACACACTCAGGGGGCAGCTGCAAGCAGCTGGCAATGTCACCGTCAGTGACCAGACCATTCGGAACCGGTTGAGAGAGGCACACCTGCGCTCAAGACGACCAGCCGTCCATCCTGTCCTGACACCAGCTCACCGTACTGCTCGTTTGGCTTGGGCCCAGCGTCACTTAGCATGGACCAGAGATCAGTGGGCAAGAGTATTGTTTACTGACGAGTCCCCGCTTTGCCTTATCATTTCATGACGGCAGGAACCGTGTCTGGCGGCGGCAAGGAGAACGCTATCACGATGGTCTCGTGAGCGAGCGTGATCGCTGCTATGGTGGTGGATCCATAATGGTGTGGGGAGGGATGGCACGGAACTACAGAACCCCCCTGCACATGGTGCAAGGCAACCTCAACGGTGTGGGCTACAGGGATGGCATCCTGCAGCCCCTTGTGCTGCCAGCGCTGCAAGCTATTGGACCAGGCGCGGTACTTCAAGACGACAACGCCAGACCTCACACAGGGCTCGAGTCGTCAACAACTTTCTTCAGCAGCAACACGTGATCCACATGGACTGGCCAGCCTGCTCACCGGACCTCAATCCAATCGAGCACCTATGGGACGTGCTGGGCCGGCGACTTCGAAGCAATCACCCCCCGCCAGTTGACCTCAACCAGCTGTTCCAGTTCCTTGAGCAGGAGTGGCAGGCAATACCCCAGATGACTCTGAGGACTCTGACTCAATCCATGAGGCAAAGGTGCATCGCGTGCATCCACGCAAATGGCGGACACACGCGTTACTGACTGTGTTTTTGTGTATCTCTGGCGTTCTGACTTTTGAAAAGATGGGTAGTGGACTTGAAAGTGACAAAACATGCTGTTCAAATTAATTTTGTCATTAATCTGTGTCATTGGTGTTTTGATTGAAAAGAACGGTTCATTTCAAATGTCAAAGCTCATAAACATAAGTGCAGAAAAATGCTAAGCTATGGGATCGAAACTGGGTTAGATAAGTCAGCCATTCATGGAATTACCTCCCGACCAAACATGTCAGCCATTCACGGAATTACCTCCCGACCAAAGGCATACAGAAAAATTGATTTAGAATGAAGCCAGACGTACCAGAGGAAGACGACGATTAATCCGAATCACTCTGAGCAGGACATTGGTGGCGGTCATTACGTGCTCACTCGTCGCTGTAGAAATGATTTGACGTCACACCCAGGTTTGTGTCTTGAACAGAAACACTGGCGGTCAGCGCCTGGCTGGATTTGAGCGCCCTGCTTCTTCGTATAATTATATACATCAACGTCATACCCGTAGTTGATTTAATCATCGTCTTGACCGGGTAAATCTCGTTCAATTCTGAACTTATGCTTGAATAACAAGCTTCATTCAACGAAAACAAGTCTTCTGCACAGTTCAAACGAATACAGATTATATACATGAAAATGGGGAATAAAAAAAACACCTGAGTGACTGGTATTTGACTGAATGACACGGGAAACAACTTACTGTAGCGGCAGGAGGCAGCTCTTCAGTAGGCTCTAGTAAGGTAGACAACCTGTTTAATAAACTAGAACGAATTGTTAAGCACTAAGGGGGCCGGAATAGCTCAGTGGTAGAGCGCCGGACACGTATCCTAGGGTTGCGGGTTCGAATCTCCGCCGATCCGTTTCGGTACATGGGGATTTTTTTCCCTCGGAGGTAATATTGGTTCTGAATCCATTTGCCATACAGTCCTTCGAATGAGACTATAAACCGATGTTTCGTGTGTGAATGCACGCATAACACCTGGCGCACATGTAAAATCCCATCACCAACTTTCGGAAGAGAAGGCCAGTTTGGCCGTTGGTATGGATGACACGTTACACATAGCATGCACCTTCCCTGAAGATGGAGTATAGCGGGATTAAAAAAAAACGGTAATACACACAAAACTCCACTCCCTTTGTTGGCAGATGGGTTTAATACTTGCCTGTCTATACAGGGAGTGTCTGCAGGAGTATCAGCCTGTGTACGCAGAAGAAGAAGTTAAGCACTTAGAGTTTGGTCTCTGACCGAAGATATGTGGAGAACTTCAGTGAGAAGCCATGAAGTATTTCAGCAATGCTTGGGTGTTCTTTGGGAAATGCTGCCTCTCGAGTGCAGTTGAATTATCTGGTATGGAACTGATCCATATCCATCTTCAGATCAAGGCACACTCATTCACCTTAGCTTTTTGAATTGGTTTTTAAATCATTGCGATATGTTCTGCACAGCCAGACACCACGTGAATGCCTTCACGCTGGGCTGACAAATTCAAATACACGTTTCTTTGAGGAAATTAGTCAATGTCGCTGCCACAGCAAAGAACATTTTCCGTTCAACGTTTCCTTCAGCGATGTGATGTTTGTTTGAACTGGTTGATGCCGTTCGAGTTTTGGTCTTTGGGAACGTAATCCCACCAGCTATCATCCATTACTGACGTCAACGTTTCTCCATGATGATCTTGTCAATTTGTGGTAAGGTTATGTAAGGTAATATTGTTTCTAGCCCAGCCAACTGCAAAGGGCCTACCGGCCATAGCAGGGCTGTCACTGCGTTGAAGTCAACTCACAAATCATTTGAAAAAAAAAAACCCTCATTGACACAAGCCTTTCAAACACATCTTCTAAAAACACACTGGGAATTTGTTAAAAAAAATCTTTTCTCCATAAAATCTTAGATCAGATCAGGAATGTTAATCTCTTTCAGAAATTCAAAGATCACATCAGGTGGGATGTCTCTGAACAAAAATAGTTATGGAGTTCACAGTAAAATGTTTATTTCTCATACCATGCAAGTCCGAACACTCTAAAACACCATGTTTCATTGTGAGTGGCACATGAAATGGAAAGCACCATGGTGTTTCTTCGCCTTTTAAAAGATACGAATGGGTGTGAAAGGAGTGGCCTGAATGCTAAGGGCACAAGACTGTTTCTTCTTTACGGCCGCCTCTGGAATATGGAAAAACTCTTTCACGTTCGGATGGATTTTACGTTGTTTGCTATCCGTCTGCAAGTTCCATTCCTCTCGGCAAAGTTCTTTGACGTAAGCCTGGGTTTGGGGTTTCAAATCAGTGTGAGGGATAGACAGTCTTCTCAATTCTTACCTTGTAGCACTCAGTTTGTGGAACCACTCCAGGATATTTCTCACATAGCAGACATTGTATTCCATTTACATTACCATTTGATAGAGAACATAAACAGCGGCTGTTTGTGCTGCCTCATTCGCACTGTATGTCTGTCGTTTTTTGATGTTTTTTCTCATTGTTGGTCTTTCCATTGGACTATAGGATTTCAAGTCCAAGTGTAAGATCTTTATACTTGATGCTTTCTGTTCAGTGCACAGACAGGAATAACAATGTCGTGGGATCAAGTAGTGCAATACAGTGGTCGTAGACATAGATTGCATATATATATATATATATATATATATATATATATATATATATATATATATATATATATATATATATATATATATATATATTGCTTACAGTTTACGAAATACCGCCTCCAGCTGTGATCAACTTTGACATACCTGGAGGGCTTGCCATCACCTGTCTACCACAAAACACACACAGAGAGCCCATTTTCAGAGTCATGATGATGGCTATTGTCTCCCTGTCTATGTCATGTGTAATGACACGATCGACTGTCCGGGTCATAAGGACGTAGCTGACTGTCAGAATTAAAAGACGTGCAATGAGTTTTATTGATGTGACAGTCACACCACAGTCTGTGTGCACGTGAATCACTTGTGTGATAGCCTGCAACAATGCCCAAAGCATGATGATGAACTGAAGATCTTCAATATTTCCTGTGTCCAAGCGTTTTTTTTTAACAATATACGTGCCTTTTCCACTTTTATGCTTAGCTTACAAGTTCTAGTTTTGTCACGGAATAAAATTATGGAAATGCTGGAACAAACTTGTTTTAGAATCTTCAGGTATTTCTTTTGATTTACAAGTTGTCCTATAACCGAATTATCTCCTGACTTCATGAAACACATGACAAAACGTATCCTGTTCTTGCTGACGACAAAGCATGTTGTTCCGTTGTTTTACCAGACAATTTCTGAGGTAAATATTTGGCCCCATCTGATGAAATATTGTCATGTTATTACTTGTTGAAATCTGTTGCTTATTGCTGTGCTCTCGCAGTAAGGGTTGTGCTTCCTATTCTGGGAAACTTCGAATTAATTCTTCAAAAAGTATCAAGACTGCTTTGGGGGTATTTCTTCTGCATCTGTGTGCATCTGATTTTTGATGGGACTATAACTAATCTTCGATTGTGTTGCAAACTAGATTTGTGTTGATTAGTATATCTGGAATGAAACTGTGTAGAAAAAGCAGTTCATCCTGTGGCATGGTAGTGTTTTTCCTTTATATCGTCTGAGGTATCAGCTTTCCTGATCTGCTTTATCACTTTGGGTTGCTTCGTAGTGCTCCATTTTCCTTTCAGTCACCTCAGGTTTGGAGTTAGATCAGCTCACACATTGATCCTGAGTCTTCATGTGGGCTCTGGGACTTAAGCTGGCAGCAGTGCCTCTGCTCCCTGTCGCCTCACACTGGGAGGCTATTATTCCACCAGACAGGAATTTGCATTCCACAGCCTGTCACCAGAGCTGACTTTCCTGGTCACATTTGCTCCTTCAGCTTCATGATCGTCTGGAACCTGATCCTCTTTTTCCTGATTGGTGTGGGTCAGTGTCTTATTTACTGGTCGGTAAGAAGTCACACTCGATCTAATCAGCAAACAGAGACCAGAGATTTAGACACCGAAAGTGCACAGTCTAATGAAGCAACTATCATCAGGGGTGTCCTGTCCGTCGGGCATGTCTGATTTCTGTGCTGG
>JADBJO010025305.1:10000-23953 GCA_016801955.1 Conus betulinus
TAGAGTCAAATTAGGAATTGCTGATTTGGGTGCCTGGTGCTTGGTCTGTTTGTCGATGACATTTGTTCTTTTGACTGTAATTCTTTCATGACAAGGTTTTTATTATTTTTTTTTTAATCTATTTGGACTTGGCTGGCCGTCACCGAACCGGTAGGACGTGTTCCCTGTGCTCTCCGCGCACGAGTCAAACGAAGCTTTTTTTTTTTTTTTTTTTTTTTTTTTTAGTTCAGCTCACTGGCGGCTTCTTCTCTCTTTACGAGTTCAGGCCTACAGAAAATGACATGGCTTCATGTGTGAGCTCCGTGGTTAAAAATTGAAATTTGAAAAGTGAACTTTCTGTTATGTATTATACTTCAAACACGATATTAAAGATGAACTAATATATCCCGGTTCACCGACAAGCGAGCAGTGGGTGTGTGCGACAACAACTCTGCAACGTGAACTATCAGGAAAGTGTTGTTTACAAACAGTAGAATGTGTCTGTCTTTTTCCTTTTTTTATTTTTTTATTTTTGGAAAAGAATGAATATTTTTCACGTAAGCACTAAACAGTGATGACAAGCACAATCTCCAAATATTTCAGTGGTAGAGGAGCAAGTAAGAGAAAACAAGGTGATAGCCCGGCTTCAAGTGGTAGCCCTGTTAGTCCTATTAGTCCTGAAGACCGGAAAAAAAAAAACAGAGACAGGAAAGTGATCCAGAATCTGATGAAGAAATGTCGCTCACCACTCTGCAAGAGATTAACGAAAAACTAGAATTGTTGGCTTCAGCTAAAAACGATATTAGACAAATTAGACATGATATAGACACATTGAATAAGTCTCTACTTGCAAAAATTGAAAAACTTGAAAGTTCAGTCTTCGACTTAGAAACAGAAAGGGATAAACTAAACAGTGAAATAGCAAAGCTTAAAGAGGACAATCTAACTTTGAAAAGTGAGCTGGATCAAGAAAAGAAAAATAACAAAAACATCAAGGTGACACTGAATGACCATGAGCAGTATGGTCGTTCATGGAATGTCCGTGTATACGGGATCAAAGAGGCAGGGCAGGGCAGCAAGACCGAGACAGCAGAGGATTGCATCAAGAAATGTACGGACATCTTTACTCGTCAAGTTGGTGTTCCAGTTTCCCCGGCTGACATTGAAACCGCACACCGTACAGGCAGGCCTGGTGCGAACGGAAAACCTCGTCCCGTCATCGTCCGATTCTTCTCCAGACAGAAAAAAGGCGCAGTGTTGACCTCTAGGAGAAAACTGAAGAATTCGGGGTGTGTCGATTAACGAGGACCTTACTAAACAAAATTACTTTCTGTTGAAAAAGGCCAACGAACATTCCGCTTGTTTAACTGCCTGGTCTTCAAATGGAAAGATTCTGGCCAAGATGAAAAACGGAAAGCTGTTGAAGGTGGACTTAGACTCGAACATTGATGAACAATTCCGGAAAGCAATGAATCATTAATTGGAACCTGATTTTTTTTTTTTCCCCCCCCCCCCCCCCCCCTCCCTCCCCCTTTGCGTCCTTTTGGCTTTTTGTTTTTTGTTCTGATGTCATTTGACTTACCTTTTTTAAAGAAGTTTTTTTCCCCCATACTGTGACCTCCTTTAGCGGTCTCTCTCTCTCTCTCTCTCTCTCTCTCTCTCTCTCTCTCTCTCTCTCCCTCGACTCCCCCTCCCCACACGCGCGCGCGTGATACGTGTTAACGTGATACGTGTTTAACGATATGAAACGGAATTTGAATTATTTGCTTTTCAAAAGTGTGGGACTATGTGTGTGCTGATGCCGGAGCTGTGTGGCGATGCTGGGATAGCCGTGTGTTACATGTGTGCAGGTTGGTAACAACCCAACATTAGGAAGTAACTCATATTCACGTTTTTGACTGTCACTGTGACGGTAGTACCCCCCCCCCCCCCCCCCCCCCCCGTTGTCCCTCGTCCGCGTTCCTCCTTCCTCCCGTGCTTATACACGGACGGTAGAGAGAGGGGAGGGGGGGGGGGGGGGGGGAGAGGTCAGCGATAGAGATGACTAGACTGTAGATGTAGAAGGTGTTACTTCCACTCCCTTTTTTTTTTTTTTTTTTTTTCCTCTTGTGTATGTGCTGATGAAGCAAAAATGATGTGTTAATTAATGTTCATTGTATTTCATCTTGATTGGACACGTTCCCTCCGGTTCCCGATCCTTTGTATGCCCATGTTTTCCATTTCATCGCCCTTCCTCTTCTCTCTCTCTCTCTCTCTCTCTCTCTCTCTCTCTCCGCCCACTCTTCGCCTGTTCCTCTCCCTGACCCGTCTGCCCTGTCCCTGTTTCCATTCCCGCCCTGGAAAATGCAATAGCGGTATTATTGTTTGCTCTGTTCAAGTTCTTTGCGCCACATAATTTATTATGCTTTGACTGTCCACGGTTCTGTTTGTGCTTTGATTCTGCTCACGAAGCTACTGAACACGGTGCTCCTCTATGATTGTGCTCACAGTGTGTGTGTGTGTGTGTGTGTGTGTGTGTGTGTGTGTGTGTGTGTGTGTGTGTTTTGAAGAGAGCTCTTGAAACCTTTATATTACAATCTTTCCCTTGCTCACTCTCGGCCAATTTGTCGTTTTTTTTTCGGGCCGGGTGGGGGGGGGGGGGGGTGGGGGGGGGGGGAGATGGGCACTGGAGAGAACACGCGGGCGCCTGCGGGGTCGCGTGCGGGTGCGCGCACGCGCGAGCGCACGCGCATGTTCCGTACCTTAAATTCGTATCTTGAATATTGTGACGTTACCATATGTCGCATATAGTTAAGAATGTTGCTTTATTATACTTTTCAGTCCAGATACATTTTTTGCTTGAAGAAGATGAGATGCATTGCTCTGTTTTAATATGTTCTAAAAGGATATTGACTGTACCAGCAAACCATTCATCTCTTGTCGATTCTCTCTTCTCTCTCTCCTCTCTTTTTCTCTTTCTCTCATTTCTCTCTCTCTCTCTCTCTCTCTCTCTCTCTCTCTCTCTCTCTCTCTCTCTCTCTCTCTCTCACTCCCTCCTCCTCCTCTCCTCCTCCCTCCATCTTCTTCTCCTATCGTCGAATCAGTTGTTTTGTTATATGATTAATTTGATGGTATGTAGTTTTTTGGACTGAGGGTGAGGTGGAAGATGATGTGATTTGACCGCAATGGCTGTAGTTAGCTCACATTAGTAATAACGCTCATAGGGGCCATTATGGCTGTTCCTGTGTCACCTTCGAACCACAGATACTGACACCAACTGATATGTGTCTCAGTTTATATGTATTCCATAATTGTCATCCACGATTTTTTTTTCCCCTCACATCTTTTGACCAAACATGTCTGCTTATTTATAAAATGTTTTCACCCTGAAAATATGCTACTTTGGCATTTACTGGCATAAAATATGTCTGAGTTCTTTAGTCACGATTGTGCGCGGTTGCACATGTTTGTACAGAGAGGGAGAGAGAATCAGGGAAGGACAGTCATATTTCATTGCATTGTGACCCCCGCCTCTCTCTCTCTCTCTCTCTCTCTCTCTCTCCTGGCCCCTCGTGTTCCTCGCTTGTTATTGGGGGGGGGGGGGGGGGGGGGGGGGGGGGGGGGGGGGGGGGGAAAGGAAATAAATCTTTGTATGTATGATTACATATTCTTTACTATTGATGTTTCTTTGACTTGTCTCATTCCCAAGCCCTGGTATGACCCGTAGTGGTCGTGGGTTTTTTTTTTTTTTTTTTTTTTTTTTTTTTTTTTTTTTTAGTCGACACGCACCCCAATGCTCGCTTGTGCCTAGTCAAGCGATTTTCCACACGTTTCCATTGTTTGTTGTTTGCAAGATTATTCTACATGATGTTTGTCCTACTCCGTCTTCGTTATGTGTTCGTTGTTTCACCAGGATATGATGATTTGCGTTACAAAGGGAGTCATTTTATTGTCTTTATGGGTTACTCACTTTGTCTTTCTTGGCATTGATTGGATGTTTCCTTCTATTTGGGATTGTTTATTGTTTGACGGTAATAATGTAAAGTTTTTGTTATTTAAAAATAATGTATTCATAAAAATTTACTTGAGACATGGATAGTAGTATATCAGTTCTTTCAGTAAATTGTCAAGGGCTGAACAATCCGCAGAAAAGACGGGATGTTTTCCATTATTTAAGAAATCAGAAATATTCTGTCTATTTTTTTTACAAGATACGCACTTTGAGAAAAAGATGGAAGATTATGTTTTAGCGGAATGGGGATATCGGTTTTTTTTTTTCAAACCATACATCAAACTCAAGAGGGGTTGCAATACTGTTTAACAATAATTTCGAATTCAAAGTCAAACGTGTAATGAAAGATACAACTGGAAATTATGTTATATGGTATTGATTGAAATGCATAAAAGCAATTTCCTTTTTGTTAACATATATGGCCCTAACAGAGATGATCCTGGGTTTTATCATACACTGAAAGAAAAGATTGATGGGTTTAATACTGAAAATATAATACTAGCAGGTGATTTTAATCTAGTTTTGATCCTTCTCGAGACTATTGTAATTACAAAACATACTAATAACCCTAAAGCAAAAGAGACTGTCGAAAACATTATCGACAATTTAGATTTAAACGATATTTGGCGTCAGTTAAATCCTGATTGTCTCCGTTACACGTGGAGAAGAACCAATCCTTTTCAACAGGCGAGGTAGACTTTTTTTTTATTTCAGATTCTGTGGTTTCATTTGTAGATGACGCTGATATCGAATGCGGATATAGAACAGATCATTCCGCTGTACTTCTTAAACTGAAATTCAATGACAGTGTAAAGCATAATACCTTTTGGAAGTTCAATTCATCTCTTTTAAAAGATAAAGCATATGTAGATGAAATAAATGATGAAATTAAAAACATTAAAGAAGAATATGCAGTAAACATAAATGAAAGCAATTTGCGAGATGAAGACTTACAATTTTCTATTTCTGACGACATTTTTCTCGATTTTTTATTGATGAAAATAATATCAAAAACAATCTCTTATGCTACGATGAAAAAGAAGAAAAACTATGGAAAAAGAAAAACAATTAGAGCAAGATATATGTAGATTAGAAAAACTTGAGAGAAAAAGAATGAGGATGATGTTAGAAATATGAATATGAAAAAAGAACAGCTGAAAGAAATTAGAGAAAAACAAATAGAAGGAGTATTATTAAGATCACGAGCTAGATGGATAGCGGAAGGGGAGAAAGTTAGTAGTATTTTTGCAATTTAGAAAAGCGGCATTTTGTCAGTAAGAATATGGCTAAGATCATCGATGAACAAGGTAACATTTTAACAAATCAAAAGGATATCCTTCAAGAGGTGCAGAAGTTTTACCAGTCACTCTATACAGAAGGCAATGTCCAGGATTGTGAAATAAATAACTTAGCGAATAGCATCCCTTGTCTAGATGAAACAGAAGCAAACAATTTAGAGGGAGAGATTACTTTAGAGGAAGCAACGTATGTCTTGAAGAACATGAGTAATAATAAAAGTCCAGGCTCTGACGGTTTCACCACAGAATTTTTCAAGGTTTTCTGGACTAAGATTGGTATATTCGTTGTCAGAGCTTTAAACGCAAGTTTTAGAAAAGAGGAATTGAGCAGTGTACAAAAGGAAGGAATTATTACATCTATTCCCAAAGGTGATAAACCAAGACAATACTTAAAAAAATTGGAGACCAATTTCACTTTTAAATGTCGTATATAAAATTGGATCGTCGTGCATAGCAAATCGGATTAAATCAGTACTACCAAACATTATCAACGAAGACCAAACAGGGTTTATTAAAAAACAGATATATTGGTGATAATTTACGTCTGATTTATGATACTATTGCTTATTTGGATGAATATAACTTACCTGGGTTGTTATTAAACATAGATTTCGAAAAAGCTTTTGATTCGGTAAAATGGGAATTTATGTTTAAAGTACTAGATGTTTTTGGTTTTAAAAATGATATATGCAAATGGATAAGGACTTTTATAAAAAGATTAAGTCGTCGTGTGTCATTGTAAATGGTCAGGTCTCAAACTGGTTTGACGTAAAAAGAGGTTGTAGACAAGGGGACCCAATTTCTCCCTATTTGTTTGTGTTATGTGTAGAAATACTAGCAATAATGGTCAGGGAAAATCTTGATATCCAAGGAATTACAATTAATGATGTAGAACACAAACTGTCACAGTACGCCGATGATACAGAGTTCCTGCTTGCAGGAGATCGTAAGTCTTTTGAAACATGTATTGGTGTTCTATATAGATTTGGCTTGGTCTCAGGGTCTTCGTATGAATTTTGGGTAAGTCAAGTGTAATATGGCTGGGAAGTAGAAAAAATTGTAAAACCCGATATTTAGAGCATTTAGACTTTGATTGGAATCCATCCAAATTTCGAATACTTGGTGTATGGTTTACGAATGATTTGAAAGATGTTTAAATATTAATTATTCAGAAAAGATTAGCCGATGTTAAGTTCTTATTTAAGACATGGGTAAAACGCCAGATAACGCCTCTTGGCAGAGTTGCAATTTTAAAATCCATAATTCTGTCAAAACTGACTCATCTGTGGTTACTTCTGCCAAATCCTCCTGATGTCTTTTTTTCAAACTTGTCAACAAGTATGTTATCAATTTGTCTGGAATAAAAAAAACCGGACAAAATCGGTCGGAAAATAGCTCACAAAAGTGTTAAAAATGGTGGTATTGGCCTTCCTGACTACTTAAGAATATTCGTCACATCTCTTAAATTATCTTGGATTCGCAGGGCTGAAAAATCGGCCCATAAATGGAAAGACATTTTACTTGCTAATTTCCCTAAGTTTCCAATTTTGAAAAAAATATGGTCCAGAATTAGTTTCAAAATTTACTTCATATAATCTTTTTGGAAGGACGTCTTTGATGCTTATAGAACGTTTTTTTTTTTTACACAAATGTACTCCAAAAACCTCTGCTGAATTTCTTGCTGAGCCATTTTGCTACAACAACCGAATTCAAATAGGAAACAAATATATATGTGTGTCTAAAATAACTGGGATAACAAAAGACGTTTCCATCTCGCTCAGTTTTTTGATGAAAATGGAAATGTTCTGTCTCATAGATGTTTTAGGGAAAAGTATAATCTAAACATTAATTTTCTTACTTTTGCTGGCTATAGGTCAGCTATAACTGACTACATAAGAAAATCTAATATTGTTGTTGAAAACAATAAATGTATCAACGTAACACTCTCATTTAAGAAATTGTTTGCCATTCATAAGGGCTAGAGATATACTATGATATTATGATTGATAATAATTTACGAGCGAAATGTTGTGACAAATGGGATCAGAAAATGTCGGTTCGTCATAACTGGAAATTATGTTTCTTGAATGTACATAAAGTTAAAGACATAAAATTGAAATGGTTTCAGCTGAGAATATTGCATAGGTGTCTAGGTACTAATGTTATTTTAAAAGAAATGGGAGTGGCTGATAATGATAAATGTAGTTTTTTTGTGGTTTATGTAAAGATAGTATTGACCATATGCTTTGGAAATGTGCTTATGTTCAACAGTTTTTGGAATCTCTTGTTGTTGGTTTAATTAAAGAAAAAATGTCAATGCAACGAATATGAAATTAACGGCATCCTTAATATTATTGGGTTTCGATGTGACTATCAATATTGATGAAATTTTATATTTCATTATATTACTAGCAAAACATTACGTATATACATGCAAATTGGAAGGAAGCCTTCCACAAACAACATCTTTTTTGAAAAAAATTGAACTATAGATATAAAATCGAGCAACATAATGCATATTTAAGTTTATGCTATATAACCTTTTTTGAAAAATGGCTGACATACAAACCATTATTTTCCCATGTCTAAATGTTCGTGTATTTTGTGTAATAATTATGGCTAGTTATGCTTCTATTATAATATATCACACAATGCTATTATATTATAGGTTAACCTTTTTCTTTTTCTTTTGAAGTCTTTGCGGTTCACTTTCCCTTTTAGACTTGACATTCCCAAATGTTTCTACAGATGCGTACAGATTCGCGCGCGCGCGCGCTCGCACGTGTGTGTGTGTGTGTGTGTGTGTGTGTGTGTGTGTGTGTGTGTGTGTGTGTGTGTGTGAAAAATTCATAAAAAGTTTGAATATGTTCATAAATGTGTTTACACCCGTCTTATATTATGTAATTGGACTCATGTTGTAATACCTTAAATTCTCATCTGGTGATCTGTATTGTATATGTATGTGAATGTCATGTATCTGCATGAAAATTAAAACAAAAAAAAAGTGGGGGAAAAAAAGGTTTTTTATCTATTTATTTATTTATGTATTCATCTATTTATCTATTTATTTATTTATGTATTCATTTCTTATCTTTTTTTTTCTTTCATGGCTGTGATGGTGGCTTTACGTTTGCACCTGTTTTTCTTTTTTTTTTTTTTTTTCTTTTTGCTTTGTTTTTGTCTTTTGAAAGGATGACTTGCAAAGTGAAACTGCTGACATTGAAAATGTCGACATGAGGTTTTCACTGGCAGAGATGTTGAAGAGGGTGAGGGATGGTGGGGGGGGGGGGGGGGGGGGGGGGTCAGAACTGAGGTCATCTGTCACGAGAACAGGGCAGGGCCACACCATTTGAGAGTTTCTGGTTTTGAGTAATTAATGAGCATTTCCATTCTGGTCTGAGACTGCGTGACAGATGTGTTTTGAGACCCGAAACTGACCCCAACATATGCCGGGTCTAAGCGACACAGACATCTGCACTGATGATCAGGAAATCTGGGCAACACTATTAAAACGTGTCCCTCCCTTTAGTGGAGGACTCCCCGCCATGTTGCTCCAGTCCTCCCTTAGTTTTCAGCCCATAACACGCGCAGCCTTTCTGGACATAATTCCAAAGCGCGCGCGCGCACACACACACACACACATTCCCACAATGGACACTATAGTGTTCGAACCAGCTACCTACCGTCATGACGCAGACGACTCTACCATTTCACCACAGTGGATGGGTGAATCCCTAAATCATTTTCTGTAAATTGTCAACGGGTAATCTGTCTTTCGCTATAGCATGAAAATGGTTGTGACAGATGACATGGGGAATAATAATAATTGGACCGTAAGAGCCGGGTCGGTTTGGGGCAAGTTACCCACCTCTTTAGACCAAGAAGACATGTCGCTGGTAGGGACCTCGTAAGATCCGTGTTTGTGGGACTTTTCAGCCATTGTGATTCGTGTTACGTGTGTTGGGGCCCAATGGCTGATGCAGCCGCTGGACAGGACAGCACAGACAGAGCTAGAAAGTCAGCGAGGTGGAAGGTGTGAGAGCCTTGCCGCGCGCAAATTGCGTACAAGGATGGCAGAACAACACAGCGATGAGTTGTCGTGTTTTCCCGTGCTGTAATCCATCCCTGCTTGCCTGAGCAAAGCAGATATCACAGGCCACAGCGACAACAGGAAAATCCGTTGTGAAGGCTTACCTGACAGGTTG
Source organism: Conus betulinus (assembly GCA_016801955.1). Lineage (NCBI taxonomy): Eukaryota > Metazoa > Mollusca > Gastropoda > Neogastropoda > Conidae > Conus > Conus betulinus. The sequence continues at coordinate 19,474 of JADBJO010025305.1, forward strand.
ATGGTGAAAAACACATATCCAAGCGTGGACTCTAGCACTGTGTTTACTTCCCACTGTCGAGTTTTCATTTTTTTCTACTCCATGTTTTAAACTCATTGTCCGTGATTTCTTTTGTTACTTTTTTTTTTTTCCTCCGGGCGTTTGACAATTCCTTTCCGCGGCTCGATTCAAACTTGATGACAATTAACGACGTTCATAGTCCTATCGTTTGTTTCTAGGCTTCGCTAACTATAAGCCTACGTAGTTTCGCACCAAGTATTACGAGTGTGTATGCTCAGTACAGTGAGCACACTTCAAATAAATATGTATAGTTTAGCTACATGTCAGTAACCATTGACAAAGTATGTGTAATGTTCTTAATATTGTGTAGTTACATGAAGAAATGCTTTAGTCTCTGCAATTTTAAGACACAAACAAAATTTATTCTTATGTTTAGCAACGTAGTTTGCAAATTCCTTTTGCATTCTTAGAACATTGTGTTTTATTTTCTTTCATCCCTTTTATTGAAATAACACGTTAACAAGCACTATGAAGACAGATGACCATGTGCACCGCACTCGTACAAGGAAACGGTACTTTTGACAATACAGTTTTTGTAATTATGTCACTTTACTGTACGTGGCATTTGAAAATATGTGCGCACGCCCAAAGGAGTAGGCTTTTACAGCTTATCAATTATTATAATACGACAGCGTGGTGAAAAGAGCCCTACAGCTACGCTTCGACTAAGGGCAATTTGATTAGCTATAAGAACTCAGTTTTTTAGCATTATATGTGGGCGTACTCACCCATCTTTTCCGACTGAAAGTACACAGCTACGCATCATGCTATTCATTCAACATTTATAGTTTTCTCACACAGTTGAAATCGTCAGGTGAGCAAATAAGAAAAATGCTCTCTTCTCTGCTGCTATTTTTCTCATGAATAATTTATCAAATATACTAGATATTATTTCCGTTCATGTGTATTATTTAATCAATTCTTTGCCCCCCCCCCCCCCCCCTTTTATTTCAATCAAATGAGCGTAATCTTTAAAAAAAAAAAAAATGTGAGTAATTCTTTTGTCCAAAGAAACCCCGTATTTGACTACACTTTGTCTATTGTGGAATTATGTCCCTTCACATCTACGTGACCACATTTTCACACGCGCGCGCGCGCGCGCGCGCGCGTGTGTGTGTGTGTGTGTGTGTGTGTGTGTGTGTGTGTGTGTGTGTGTGTGTGTGTGTGTGTGTGTGTGTGTGTGTGTGTTCCTGAAATTCTAGATCAGCAACTTTGATTTTTTTTTTTTCTATGGGAGTCATGCGCAACAAGACCATACTTTTCACCAGTAATAAACAGATGATCGTGATGTACTTTTGCTTGTCGACTGAACATCGAGTGATGATTGGAGAATTAGAACCGGAATTCAATCAATGAACTCTATCAAATTGAGAGCATCAGTTAAGCTTGTCTGTGATCGATGTCTGGACCAACCACCCCCCCTCCCACCATCTTCCCCCCAGGCTGACATATATCGCTCAGCTCAGTTGGGCAGCTTACTGAATGTGTGTGTGTGTGTGTGTGTGTGTGTGTGTCTCTGTGTGTGTGTGTGTGTGCGTGCGTGTGTGCGCGCGCGCGCTCATGCGTGCATGCGTGCGTGTTCTTTTAGGTTATCTTTCAAACAATTTGTCTGCAAAACCAACGGGTTCGGTGCACTGAATCCAATACTCGGATTCCCCGCAGCTTCACGTTTCCATAAAACCCACTCACCCACCAGGGGTGGAGTGTCTGCTCACCTCTCTGCTATTTGATCCATCACGTCACTTGTGGCACGCTGCTGCTACCTCCCATGGGAGGGGGGAGGGGGAGGGAGGGGGGGGGGGGGGAGGGAGCCATCTCAATGATTCCAGGATCCACCAGAGCCGCGGGCCGTACTCGAAGGGCCATAGACTTTGAGATTGTGTGTGTGTGTGTGTGTGTGTGCGTGCGTGCGTGCGTGCGTGCGCGCACGCGCGCGCGCGCGTGTGTGTGTGTGTGTGTGCGAGCGCGCGCACGCACGCCTGTGTGTGTGTGTGTGTGTGTGTGTGTGTGTGTGTGTGTGCGTGTGTGTGTGTTGTGTGTGTGTGTGTGTGTGTGTGTGTGTTGATTAATTCAGATCGTTGAATCCAGACTGTATGGTTCCAGCCTTCCCAGAATTCAAAGGCTGTAAAAATGTACCCGCATGACACTTCAGGGTCCTTTGAATTCAAAGAATTTTAAAGTGTCCCTCGAGATATGAGCTATTTTTTTGTTTTTCTGAAAGAGATCAATGAGCTACCGGTATGTCATGGGTCGCAAGGTGCACACACACACACACACACACACACACACACACACACACACACACACATATATATATACACACACACACTCACACAGACACACACACATAGAGGCACACCTTACACACACACACACACACTCCTGAATGCCCGCTTTGACCAGAAAGAACCTGTTCTTCGAACTACCAGATTGATTTTTATGGGTTTAGCACCCCGCCCTCGCCCTCGTCACCACCACCACCCCTCTCCCCCCACCCCATTTGAACACTGGCATGTTGTCATTCTCACTAGTGGCGTCAGTGTAGTGTTGCACGCATCATCCTCTCGCAATTAAGAGGAGGGTCAGTTTCCGTGTGTGTGTGTATGTGTGTGTGTGTGTGTGTGTGTGTGTGAGGTGTGCCTCTATGTGTGTGTGTGTGTGTGTGTGTGTGTGCGAGTGTGTGTATATATGTGTGTGTGTGTGTGTGTGTGTGTGTAAGCGCATGCGCGTGCGTGTTGTTAAGGGAACATATGTAAATGAGAACACAGTCTTCTTTCTCTGTGTTGGATTCCCACACACACATGTAAACACACGCGCGTGCGTATAAACACACTACCCAAAACACACACACACACACACACACGCACGCACACACACACGCACGCACGCACGCACGCGCGCACACACACACACACACACACACAGGGACACGCGCACACACATACACGCACACACACTCACACACACACGCGCGCGCGCACAGTGTGCCCCCTTGCTGTAAGCGTCGCGTCGTCAATGCGGTAGAGTAAGAACCAACATTTTTCGACAGGCGTTTAGCTTCTTTGAACCAAGTAATCACATTCATGGTATTGGACTTGAATGACACAGGTGTGTTACCTTAACCATATCAAGATGATTCCTTAACTGACGTGATCCACACCTGGTTGCCGACGACGAGCTCGACAGCAATTATGGCTGTCACCTGAACGAGACCCGTCCCTTCCCCCGACACTTTATTCAACGGTGATCCTAATCTTTCCATATAAAAGTCACCCTGCACAAACATGAGCAAATAGTTCCACTTCGAAAAAAAAAAAAAAAAAAAGGGGGGGGGGGGGGGGAGGAGAAAAAAGAGGGGTGGGGTGGGGGATTAATGGTTCCAATCAACGTCGGCAAAAGATGTGGTAAGGATGTGATAATCGAACTTTGTCCTCCTTTCATGCTATCAGCTCCCCCCCCCCCCCCCCCCCCCCCCCCAACTCCTTCCTCACCCAAATCCACCCTACCCCTTCCTTTTGAAATCGCTCTGTAGTCATTTTCATAGTGACTGAAGACTTGCTCACGAACGCCCCCCCCCCCCCCCCCCCCCCCCCCCGCTCTTTTTATTATTAGTTTTTTAAACTTGATTGTGTGTGTGTGTGTGTGTGTGTGTGTGTGTGTGTGTGTGTGTGTGTGTGTAAGTGTGTGTCCCCAGCATTTACGCATTTCTATTGTTTGTTTTCTTCTTGTCCCGTCCGAAGAAGACCAATAGGTCGAAACTCGTTGCTGCATTCAAAGCTGCGCGTGGCGTCAGTCAGAAGATCACCCTTCCTCCAAATTATAGTTCTAATCATCACTCACTTCAGCCCTTTCACCACGTCGTGTCTGACTCTGAGCAGACCTAGACTTTCGTGTTTGTTGTTGTTGTTGTTGTTGTTTTTAACCTGCAAGCACAGGTCATACATTCCTTGATCTTTGAGTGAGGTCATGGCGGGAAATTCTTAAAAGTAAGCGAAATGGTCGGTGGGGGGGTGGGTGGAGGTTGCTCATTTGCCCTATATACAGTTTGATTTTTTAAATGTGGTTCAATTTCATGCTATGTCTTAAAACGATGGATTATATAGCGCTTTGGCGCATAATCGGATTTGTGGCCTGTGGCCACAGTCCACATGACATCAATAATTTATCTAACGTCTGCTAAACTTGTAATTCCCAAATCTTTGTGCCGTACAAAATGGCGTAGAAACACAAAGGAGTTCATAAACTCATGTATATATTTTATCCTCGCTGACACATTGTATCAAAATAATCTGTTGATATCAAATTCCAGGACAAAGCGTCTTTAAAAAAAAATCTGTTCATTGAAGCATGGTGACTTTCATCTATTCAAACGGCAGTTAATTTTCTCATTACCTCTACTGTAAACCCCGAACTCTAAACC
>JADBJO010025306.1:5000-23951 GCA_016801955.1 Conus betulinus
TGTAAGTTTTTTCTCAGAAAATAAGACTGTTCGTGAAGTAAAATGTTTTCGTCGAATATTAACAGTCTGTTGATATAAACTTCGGTATTCCATTTTAAGCAAAATCTGGTGACAACATTCGAGGGAAATAACTTCTGTAATAATAACCTCCCCTGATACTGTTTGCGTTTTCATTCATGAGCTGTCAGAGGGTGAACCCTTGGTTAAAGTATTTAGTCTTTTAGTGTTCTTTGCTTTGTTTATCATGCTATGCAGTATCATAGTACAATTGCTGCTATTCTTATTTAGATTTAAATGTCTTTCAGCCATGATCAACAACGAAGACATGTGCTTATGCACTTCAGGACCCGGCTATGACCGCAGAACTTCACTCTAGCATGTTTCACTGCACTGTGGGAAACTGCTTTCAGTTCAGTTCAGTGGTTATTTAACGTCTGTTCATCAGCGATGATATTTGACGATATCAAAAGGCAACAGACATCACTGAGAATGTCAGACCTACTATCTCTGGTCATTTTCTGTCTCACCTATCTCCTTCACGTGTTAGGATATAGACACTACACTAAGAACACTTCTGAAAAGACTTTAACAAAATCACATCAGTCTGCTCAGCTCTGACTGGGCAAGAACGTGTGCGATGTCGTAATGCATGTGTCACATAAGATATGGTCAATAGTTTCAACGTATACAGTATTTATACCTTTTAATTTGTATCGCCCTGTTAAAATTGGGCAGTCCAGTAGTATGTGATGGGACAGAAGCCTCGGTACGCTATGCATGTGCTATGCTGTGATTAGCTATCCCACACTGTTTCACGCTATCGTTATTTAAAACGGACCTTTTTCCTTCCCACAGGAAAAGCACAACTAGCGCCACGATGAACGTGACCCCGAGCTACAGAAACCTTGACCTTGGGACTGACCTCGTCCTGAACTGCCTCAACCGTTCCCTCTCTCTGCAGTTCCACGTCCGATCGGGAGCCATCCACCTCAGCGACATCCTCACAACGGGGGACTCAGGCGAATGCCGGGTCCGTCTGCTAGCGCCTCCATCCAGCGTCCTGCGGTTTGACCTTCCTCCCACGTACGGCGTTTATAACCTGTATGTCATGATCCATGAAGTGAGGCCATCACGGCCTGTGAAGAAGAATCCACATACTATCTCGCGGTGGCGCGATGGAAAAATCCTCCGTACGCTTTCAGCATGACTCACAATGTGACCGTGACGATCTTTCAACATCGACCCGGTCGCATACTTTACTCCAGTGAACATCACCTTTGTGTCATTGTCACAGCAGCCTCAGCTGGACGTTCGTCGTCAGTCGAATCATTCAGGTTAGTTTTTTTGTGTGTGCTTGTTGTTATGGTGGGAAGGGAAAGGGGCCGGTGGACGGGGGGGTGGAGGGGGGGGGGGGGTAGGGGGATAGGGAGGTGAAGGGGGATGGAGGGAGAAGAAGGGAAGGGAGATGGGTGATGGGGGGGGTGTAGATTAGGATTCTCAACACTTCTGCGTTCGATTTTTTTGTGGGGTGGTGGGTGGGGGGGGGGGGGAGGGGTTGCGTCAGATCTTCAATCCTGTCTCCACGATGAAACCTACAGTCTTCTCGAGGTCTTGACGGCTGCCCCAAAGCTGCATCTGCAGTTCTTCACCCTCTGGCCAGGTTTGACGCCGTAGAACATGATGGACTGGACACTGCACACTGGCTGTCCACACAACGTGCGACGCAGACCCCTGTGCCACGCCCAGTGGCCATGGTCCTCTTTCCCGCCTCGATTCAGTTCAGTTAATGCTGTTTATAGCTCAGTCGACCGCAAACATCACATCAGCGTTGTCACCCCGTAGGAGTCCACTATCAGCATAGGTTCAAAAGCACACACAGATGATCAAGACAGATTGAATTCTCAACATAGTTAGAAAAATAAACACACAGCTCATTTAAAGTGATTGAACTCTGACCTATCATCTATCACCTATCACCTATCACTTGTCACCTCTCACCTATCACTTTTCACATATCACCTATTACTTGTCACCTATCACTTGTCACCTATCACCTATCACTTTTCACCTGTCACCTATTACTTGTCACCTTTCAGTTGTCACCTATCACTTGTCACCTATCACCTATCCCGGAGTCTTGAAGACCGTGGGGCGCCACAGAAGACTTCGCAACCAGCTCCTTCACTCCTCCCGGTTCTCAGACGCTTTTAGACAGTTGCAGAGTGTGAGGCCAGTCCATGCACTGATGTCCTCCCATCTCTTTCTCTGTCTTCCTCTCCTTCTGCCTCCTCGCACTGTCCTTGCAGAATGGGTTTGGCAAGTCCTGTTGATCTTGATACATGACCATACCATCTCATTGTCCTTCTTTACTCTGTGGACAACAGGTCTTCGTATGGCCCAATGGCTTGCCTTACTCTGGTCTGGACCTCCAAGTTGGTAATGTGGTCTTTGTATGAGATGCCAAGGATCTTGCAGAAGTATCTCATCTCTAATGTCTGAAGCCTTCTTTCAAGTTCAGCTGTCAGAGTCCACGTCTCACAGGCATAGAGAAATATGGCAATGACCATGGAGCGCAACCGTCTGATCTTGGAACCGATTGTGTTGTCTCTGTCATTCCAGACAGGTCTTAGTCTGGTTAGCGCTGCTGCTGTTGTTTGTGCAACTCTCAGTATAGGTCAGGAAATACACACAGCTCATTGTGATGAGCTTATATACTGATGTTGGTTTACTGACACATTCACACCGCTTTCAACCAGAAGAAAAAAATAAAACAAGGAACAAAGGTTACAGTATTCATGACTTAAAAGTACATTGTGCATACACATACACATACACATACAGAGACAGAGAGAGAGAGAGAGAGAGAGAGAGAGAGAGAGAGAGAGAGAGAGAGAGAGAGAGAGAGTGTATGCGCAAATATGTTTTTGATATACGCAAACGCCTTATTCCTTTACTTGCTTTACCTCTCACGATAAGTGTGACAAGACAAGCGATGTACGTGCTGTCTACTTTCTGCACCAATCCTGTCCAGGCTATATCCAGTCTCCCCTGTGGGATGGGGCCACACCTCACTCCACTGGTCTGGACAGCTGGGCAGCCCTGGAGGTCCCGAACGGTTCGGCAGTCATGGTCAGCTTCCCAGAACATTCACTGTCAAGCTGCAGGTCCGGGACCACGCTGACACTGTACGAAGGCCGCCACGAGTCAATGCAGCTGAAGAATCAGTTCAAGTGCATCAAGGATCCACCCCAACCGACCATCCACACCCGGGGTGTACACTTACATTTCGTGACAGGGTCCACCAACAAGGAGCTTGACTTGGGCTTCCGGATGAAGTTCACCGTGCATCCTTCGTCACGGCTTTCTGAAGAAGGTGAGCGAAGACGTCAGACTGACTATGAACCGATTCGGCGAAGACGATTTCTACGATAAGGGTAATATCTGGAACTGTTCCGTGCCTTTCTGGAAGGAGTTTGCCGGCCACTTTCCTTGCAACAACAGGTGGAACTGTCTTCGGGGGAGGACGAAGAGTTCTGTCCTTACACCAGTGCTGAACTGTGTGACGTGGGTCATCTATGGCTGACCGACAGCTGTCACCAAGTTGTTCGTACACCACGATAACGGCGTGGTACGAAGCTGCCATGGAGTGTATCCGACGAGGAGGGACTTTGTCCATTCTGAACACGGAGAGAGAGTGGGACATGATGGTGCGCTACATGTCTGTGCGGTCTGATGAAGTCGCTTTCTTTGGGATTTCGACTTTTGAGGTTTATGTCAGTCCCATGTAAGTTGAGACAGTTATGTGCATGCGTCCCGGTTATGTAGAGTGATGTTCCATTAAATCTTTTATTTCTGTAATACTGTGTGATTCGCCGAAGGAGTCTTTAACGTCCTGGGCAGAAAGGCGTTAACGAATTTTCAGTATCAGTTCTGAGTTTTTACTTGAGAACGTTTTTTTAAAAAAAAAAAGGGACAAACAAATTACAAGACAAAACACAACGCGTATCGACCTCTTTGGTCTTGTTCAGATTAGAACGTGTCCTAAATAGGACTTCTGTCTTTTTTCTATACTCTAGGCTGGTTTTGACTTGCATTCCGACAGCTGTAATTAGTACGTTAGAGAAGCTTCGACAAACGCTGATGACGTGGATTAACCAAGGCTATGCTTGGATGGGTTCACACAAAAGCCAGCACTGGTAATATGCTGAACATTCCAGGACTGGTAGGCAATTTTAGAACTAGCTAGGCATTTTTCAGAATTCCAACATTGCCTACCGATTGTAGAATTGTACCTTTTGCCAAGGAAAAAAAAAAGAAATGCACCATGCGCGTTTTCAGAATGTTGGCGAACCCTGGCAAAAAGTACCGCGTTCCTCCGCTCAGTTGATTTTGTGCAGACCGATGCGATTCATGTTACGCTCACATATGTGCAATTCTTTAGATGTAACCTTCTTCGCGTTTTCAATTCATGAATTATGACCTTTTTTTTTTTTCCTTTTCTTTTTCTTTCTCTTCTTTTTTTTTTTTTTTTTTTTTTTTTTTTTTTTTTGTTAGTAAATCGTAAATCGAAATCAGCGAAAATCTGCACCCTTTTTGCCAAGGATTGGAAGGGAAGTAAGCCATACAATATCTACGCACGATATAAGCTAACATGTATAGATCCACAATTCAAAATTTTCAGTGTACTGCTGACAGCATAACGGACAGGTATGAGCAACATTGATAGGGTTGATGGTTCGGAAGGATATCAAGCCTCTCAGCAGTACGATGTGGAGGGGCTGTAAGGTGAGCAGTGGTATTTTTGCTACTCACTATATCGCGCTTAATCATCGGTCAGCCTTCATGACTGCCTTGCTCACCTGCCACTCACTGTGTGCGACGACTTTGATGATGATGCGCCAGCAAGCAATAGCAGGTCTCCCGCATTCCCTGTCCAAGCTGTTACTGCACATTCCGTGCACACATCGGCTTGGTCAGGCAGCTGCGTATCATCTCGCTTCCCCCTCCCCCCCTCAGCTCCAAGATGACTGAAGTGGTTCTTGTTGACCCGACAGACGTACAACAACGACAACGTTATAACTTTTTTTTTTTTTTTTTTTTTTTTTTTTTTTTTTGCTGTCCCAACCTCTGCGCCACCTCAGAGGCAGTGCATCCACGCCGCTCATTCCAACACACCCCGTCCACAGCCACAGCCCCGGTCGGTCCCGCCGCAGCCCCGGCACTGGCAATCCATAAGGAGCACTCAATGTCAAGTCAAGTCAAAATTATCTTTGTTGAGGGTAAAAGAATAAGCTTTACAGTTTTTTTTTTCATCCTGCCCTCACAAAAAGGGGAAAAAATCATTGAAGAAACCATCAAACAAAATCATTTATCAACACATTATGAAGAAAAAAAAAATATTAAAGCAATTAACACATTCAAAGGATAATCATTTGATAATTTTTCCATCAAATTCCTTTTAAGAGCTCTTTAAATGTTCCTTTCGAATGACATGATTTTAAAGAAGATGGTAAATTGTTCCACATCGTTCCTCCAGAATATGTAAAACTAGATTTGTAGAGATTGTTGCGGGGTCTGGGGAAGGAAAGCTTGTGTGAGTGTCTGTTTTCATTGATAACAAAGTTTTGGATTATTTTCTTTGGAGCTATTCTATTCACTACATTGTACATACATAAACATTTGTTGAAGAAGAGTCTTTCTTTAAACGGTAGAATATTTAATGTTTACCACCCACCGTGGCGAAGTGGTTAGCGTCGCGGACTCCCGGCTGGGAGGTCGTGGGTTCGAATCCCATCAGTCATATTAGCTAGGCAGCTTACGGTGATTTTTTTGACAAGATGGGGACAGACCGGACAAAAGTATGACATTTTTTTTCCTAGCTATCTACATGCAAAGTACTTTCCATTTTTGCTAGGCCCCATGTGCACAGGTCATACTGACAGCATGTACGTCCCCAAATGCAATTTTTCATGTTTCACACTCCAAAAAATTGGGAAAAATCGCTGTTAGATGGAAATGATTAATTAAAAAGTAGTAAGTTGGCACTCTGTTGGTATACAGTGGGGTCCGAGAAGCACTATCACCATGAGGAAGGCCTGTCAACTCAACAGAGCTTCAGAGGGCAAGTTCTGAGCCTTGCAAAGACTATCAGTGATATGGGCAATCCCTTCATGAATGACACTGCAGAACTGTTGATGCTGGATGCTGTGTGTGATGATGAACGAATCAGTGACCAACACTGTCCGCACAGTGGAAAAACTTGGAAAGAGCCAGTATGATGATTACCACAAGTCAGTTTTGACAGACCGCACCCGATTAATTCATGACCCTATCAAGAAGAACTCCCCTCCACTCTTCAAGTGTCCCACACCGAAGGAAAAATCTAAACAGCTGACAAAGTAGCAACTTTTGAGGCTGATGTCAGCCTTTTTTCACAGCTGTACAATGTGGCCCAAGACAGAGAAACAGATGTGGGAAACCTTTTTCCAGCACGAAAAAAACCCATACCCACCTTCTCTCTTGCAGACAGAGGGAAACTGCGCCTGGACAAGAAGTCAGCCTTGCTCAAGTGCTTGGTACAAGCACCTGATTAGACATTCCAGGTTCACTTGAGACACAAGACCTTGATGATGACACTGATTTGGCAGCTTGTCTTCAGCATGTGGCCGAGGCGGAAAGCTCAGATGGAGAACTGGATGTTCTAGACCTTGATGCAGGTCTACTTTCCTCCATAAAGCAGACATCAGCGTCACAGCAGCTCTAACCCCCTAGCACTTTCGACATAAAGATTCTGGATGGCACTGCCATTTTGCACTACCTCTCTCGACTGCTGGAATCTCACCCTTTGAAAATTATGCCAATGATGTTTTCCTACCGTACATCAGAAACCAGTTGGAAGGTGCTGACATAGTGGATGTGGTGTGGGACACATATCTCAGCAGCAGTATTAAAGAGAGTGCACGAGAGAAGAGCGGCAAAGGGATCAGGAGGAAAGTTGCTGGGGTCCAAACAAGATCCCTGGAAAGTGGCAAGAGTTTCTCAGAGACTCTGACAACAAACAAGAACTCTTTACCTCCCTGTCAAAGAAAGTTGCCACAGCTCAGTTTTCTGATGGAAAAGGGAGTTGCCATTACATCAGGCCAGAAAGTTTTGATCAGAGGAGTGGATCACAGCATGCCAGACAATGATCACGAGGAAGCAGACATAAAGATACCCCTACACCTGCAAGATGCACTGCAGACTGGCTCCTATACCTGCATAGTTCGCACTGCAGACACTGATGTCATCGTCATCATTACCGGAAAGTTCCGCCAGCTTCAGGCATTGTGTCCAGCAGCAGACGTTTTTGCGTTGCTTTCGGCACAGGGAAGAATTTCACCTACTTTCACATCATGCTATCACTCATGCCCTTGGAGAGGAAAAGTCTACAGCCCTCCCCACTTTCATAGCTTCACGGGCTGTGACACAGTGTCTGCTTTTTTCGGCAAAGGAAAACTGTCTGCATGGGCTGCATAGAAATGTTATCCTGCAGTGACGGAGGCCTTCAAGTTCATTTAAGAAAATCCCTTCATTGCCCTGGATGCTAACAGCCACCACTTCAGATTGCTGGAACACTATACAGTTGTCTTGTATGACAAAACCAGCCAGCTGAGCTCTGTTGATGAGGCCCGTCAGAGAGCTGTTTTGCCACAGAGACAAGATGATGGTGTAAGCCCTTCCTCCCACACAAGGAGCATTATTACAGTATCCAGACCGTGGTGTCTACCAGGCAAGCATTTGGACTACTGCTGACCAGCCCAAGCAGCAAGCACCATCTCCAGAGGGATGGGGCTGGACTCTGGACAAGGACAGCAAGGCTTGGTTGCCTTTTTGGACGACACTGCTGGTAGCATCTGCAGCTTGCAGAAAACTGGTCAAATGTGCATGTAAGGGTGCGAGAGGATGTGGCAGCAGATGTGGTTGCAAGAAAGGCGGATGGCCATGCACAAGACAGTGCAAGTGCGGCTGTGACAAATAGACGAATGGACATGCACAGACCAGCTGCAGTAGCTGATGTACATGCAAGAATTACCAGTAATGACGTTTGGCAGAATCCTGAAAATGTAATGGTGACAGAGAGCTTTACGAAGGTGAATAAGCAGTTATAAACACTCATGTCCGTGGAAATAAATTGATGTCTAATTGTCATGTTTACTGATCTCTCTGGAAACAAGTTTCCATCCGATGTCGCGACGCGATTCTTTTTTTTTTTTTTTTTTTGCCTTATTTTTGGGTTTTGTCGAAACCATAAACAAATATCTCACGAAAAATGAATGTGTACCGATTAAAAAAGTGTTTGGAAATGTATCCTCTTCTGATCGTAGTCATTTTACTGATCACGTTGCCCTTAAATTTTGAAAACACCTTGCTTAGACACATGCAGTATTTTCCTCTGTTTACTGCTATGGAAAAGTTATGACGTCACGTGACTAGGCCCTGGGTCAAACTTGATGGTGCCTAGCAAAAAGTTCATGGGCAGCGCCTACAGAAGCGCCTCACAAAGTTTGACACTTTTGTCCAGTCGGTACCCATAATATCGTTAAGCTGCCTAGCTATATGGGTTTTTTCTGCCCCGACCGGCTCCTACCCAGAGTTGAGTTTTTGCTGCGGACTCAGTTGGGAAGACTGGGACCACACAGTCGAGTTTCATCCACTTAATGGATGCTTTTTCTGAGAGTGTTGCTCAAATTTCCTGGCCAACACTGCAGGTGCCTGTATCTCTCAGGCCTGGGTTGACACCGGGATATGTTATGAAAGGAAGCGTAGAGTACAGCCCTGTCATGTAGTCTCAGACCGAAATGGAAATTCGTAGCATCATCTTAATCATCCTCATTCTCTTCGATCAGCATATAAAAAAAATGTCTTAAATTCTGTGGCCCTTCATGCCCTGCTCTCATGGTGACCTCTTTTTCGATGTCCTCTCCATGTCTGTGGCCTTGGTTTGGTTCCATCGTGGTCACTGGCGGCGAGTCCATGGGGTCTGTCGTTTGGACGGACGTGGTGGCGCCCTCCGGAGGGAGAGCTCACTCACGCCGCTCCACGACTAAGCAATCATTGTCGTCAGTAGGGGCTTAGCAGGTGGTGTCCTGCGTATGTTAGATCAGAACAGGCGCCACTGAACACCACCGAAGTGACTCGGCAGCAGTGCAGTGTCTCCCTCCGGTGGGTTGCCAAGGAAAGTAATAATGTTCTGTAATCACTCCCTCTCAAAGTAGTAGATTTCAAATGTATTATCTTTATAGCTCTTTTATGTAGACGATTTATTTGTTTCAAATTAGTTTCACTAGAATTATCCCATAAGGTGGACGCATAGTTAAGAGATAAAATGTGTGCGTCAAAGAATACTTTCCTGGTTTGAAGATTAAGAAAATGTTTAATTTTTGTAAGTTGATAAATTCTTTTGGATATACGTTTTTTCCAAGATCAGTAATGTGATCATACCATGATAAGTCATTGTCAGTAATAACCCCTAATATCTTGTGAGATGTTACCACCTCGAACTCTTGGTCTTTGACATATAATGATGCAAACGGGAAACTCATTTTTATGTCGTTTTTGGGGTGTGGTCACAAACATGCATTTAGTTTTATCTGCATTGAGGACCATGTGGTTCATTTCTGTCCATAGAATTAGTCTATTGATAATACTCTGAAGGTTACTTACTAGAATGGTAGGATTAGCGCTATTTGACTGCAGTGAAGTGTCGTCAGCAAACATTTCGCAACCGCACTTTATATATATATATATATATATATATAAAGGCAAATCATCATTATGTAGATAGAAATAGGAGGGGTCCTAAAACAGATCCTTGAGGAACACCAAATTTCAAAGGAAGTAATTCAGACCTGTTGGAATTAATTTCAATAAGTTGTTGGCGATCAGTAGAAAAGATCTGATAAACTCCATAGCCTTACTTGATAGTTTGTAATGTGTAATTTTTTTTTATAAGATGTGAATGGCTGATAACGTCAAAAGCTTTAGCAAAATCAACACAAAAGAATTCCAGTAAATTCATTATTGTTTATATTAGACATTTATCTATAAGCTGTATGAGAGATGAATGGCAAGAGTGATTTTGTCGAAAACCTGATTGATTTTCATGAATTGGATCATAATACTTCAGATGAGGATATAAATGTATTTGAACATGTCTTTCAATTGGTTTTTGACAAAAGGGAAAGAATTGAGATGGGTCTATAATTAGAGGAATTGGCAGGATCTCCATTCTTGAGCAAAGGTATCACTTTGGCCTGTTTAAAATTTTTACGGGGAAAAATTTCTTTTTCAATACACAGATTATAAGCATAGGTAAGTGTATCAGCGATAACTGTTGAAGAGATTCTTAATATATTTCCATCGATTCCGTCCAAGTCTCTGGTTCCCGATTGTTTTTAAATTCAGCAACCAATTAAAAACTTCATTTATTGAAATATACGGTATGGGAGAAAACCGAAGTGACATTTTTTTTGAACGACAATATTGTTGTAACTCTTGTAAATCGTTCTCATTAGTTTTTTATCACTCATTATTATTATGTTATTAGCAACATTTGCAAAATGAGAGTTAAGATCTTCTGGTGATATGTCTCTTACCTGATTTTGAGAAGAAGCCTTCAATTTATTATTGGTTAAAAGATTAATAGCCTTCCACATCACTTTTGAATTCTGTGAAAGAAGATAAATCTTGAAAATATTTTTTTCTTCGCTTTTCGTTTCATAGAATTAACTCTATTTCTTTGTTTACTGAATTGTTCTTTGTTTTTTGACCTGAGATAATGGTCTCTTTTATATATATTTCATTGTCTATTTCCTTAATCAGCCAAGGAGGTTTAATTACATATTTCACTCTCTTTTTCTTACAAAGGAGCATGTTTGTTATACACTGAATTAAATGTATTGATCCAGAAGTTAACAGCATCATCGGGGTTTCTTATCTGATAGACATAATCTAAAACTGAGTGAAGTAAATCGTGAAGATAAGCGTTTCTATCGAAATGTGTAAAGCATCGGTAAAAGGTTTCCTTATGCCCAAACTTGGGAAATTTTGACACCTTTCTTCCTCCATGTTAACAAACAGATTAATGGTCACTGCATCCGGTCTGTACGGAACACATTTCGACTATGTTTGCTTTTGTGTTGACATAAATATGATAAATTAGAGTTTCAGTATGTTTCAGTAATACGTGTCGGTCGATCAATTATTTGTTCTAATCCATACATTGCATAAACATGACTCCATTTTAACAAATCTTAAATAAATGTCAGTGAACCGCCCAGAGAAACGTGGACGAACGAGTCACTAGACAACACACACGCGTTTCGACCTCTTAGGTCTTCCTCAGGTGAAACAAAGACGAATAAAATAACGAAAATGCACTTAGCTTTGATCGCTTCAGATTGCTTCTGAGTTCAGCGCAAGGAAGAAGGCGTTGAATGAGAACGAGGCTGTCGGAAGGGAAATAATGTGTGAGTCAAAGTCGTAATGATGATAATAGCATTACTGATAGGAATACTAATAATGGTCAAAATATTAAAAAAAAAAAAAATTAAGACAAGATTACTTCCAATCTTGGTGTCAATAAGTATGGGTATGGGAGAAAGGAGAGTGGGGTTAGAGGATTCTTAAACGGCAGTCAGTATATAAACCCATCCTCTTCTTCCCTCCACCCTCATACCATCAACACCTTAAAGTTACATGTACCAACCCACCACTTCAGTCTCAGCCCACAATATCTTCCCACTAAACACACATAATACCATATATCCCACTATTTACCTTACACATAACTTATAGCTATCTTCCTTTCCCTTCTCACCACACAACCCTCTCTATTTCTCACATCAGTCTATTGTTTATTCAGATACTTGTCCACTCCATTTCCTTCACTTCATTTGGTTTTCTTTTATTTTCATTCACTATTTCTTCAACATGAACTCCTGTTCCATCTTCCCTCTTTCCTGTGCATATGTTGTGGAAATGTTGATAACTATGCGCACCCCCCCCCCCCCCCCTCACACACACACACACACATTCCACACACACCAGACACCACACAGACACACAGACACAGACACACACACACACACACACACACACACACACACACACACACACACACACAGTGGGACACACACACACACACACACACACACACACACACACACACACACACACACACACACACACACACACACACACAACACTCTCTCGCTCTCTCGCTCTCTCTCTCTCTCTCTCTCTCTCTCTCTCTCTCTCTCGTGCGCGCGCGCGCGCGCGTGCATATACATGTATATGTGTACATGTGTGTGTGTGTGTGTGTGTGTGTGTGTGTGTTTGTGTGTGTGTGTGTGTGTGTGTGTGTGTGTGTGTGTGTGTGTATGTGTGTGTATGTGCGTGTGTGGAGGGAAGAAGGGGATGGGTTTATATACTGACTGGGGATGAGGTGGGGGGGGGGGTGGGGGGAGCAACATATTCACACCTATACACAATCTCTCTCTCTCTCTCTCTCTCTCCTCTCTCTCTCTCTCTCTCTCTGTCTCTCTCTCTCTCTCTCTCTCCTATCTCTCTCTCCTCTCTCATCTCTCCCCTCTCTCTCTCTCTCTCTCTCTCTCTTCTCTCTCTCTCTCTCTCTCCTCTCTTTTTCTCGCTGAGCCTGTCTTTTTTTCTTCGCTCAGCACTCGACCTGTCTTTTCAGTTTCTGCCTCCGTATCTTTTTGCAAGCTATGCCTCTGTCTCTCAGTCTCTTTCCTTGCTCTATCTGTCTGTCTGTCTGCCTGTCTGTCTTTCTGTCTGTCTGTCTGTCTGTCTTTCTGTTTGTCTGTCTGTCTGTCTCTCTGTCTCTCTCGTCTCTGTCTCTCTCTCTCTCATCCACTTGCATCCGCTACTCCCCACCCCCACCCCCCACCCCCAAGTCTCCTCACGCTGTCTGTATCAACCTCTCCACCCCTCCACCCTTCAAGTGCACACTCCCGCCCCCCCCCCCACAAAGACACACAACACACTACATATCATTCACACGTCTACACACGACGCACCTCGCGCGAGCAAACACAGACATTACCCCACATACAGACACACCACACACGCACACACACACATCACTCACACCCCCACAACACACGCACACACACACACACACACACACACACACGGGCAGACNCCCCCGCAAACACACACAACATACATACATTCACACATATACACACGGCCAACGCACGCGCGCAAAACACAGAACAGACCAGACAGACACAGACAGACAGGACCGACACAAACACACACACCAACACACACACACACACACACACACACACACACACACACACACACACACACACCACAAACACTCACTCGCAGCTTTTGTAATACCGTCATTAAAAACAGAAAAAACGATACTACATTGGTAAACATTATTCCATTTTTACTGCTGAACTTGTAGCCATACTTATGGCATTAAATTATATTGTAGATCTTTCGACGGATACATGCAAAATCTTATTCTGTGTGGACTCAGAGGTCAAAGTCTGTTTTACAAGCCATTAAATCCCAAGGCATAAAAAACGACTAGAAATGACTATTGAAATTAAACATTTCAACTAGATCTGCATGAATTTAACCAGCGCATAGAAAAAGTGTCTCAAAATCAGGTTGCTGAACTGCACAAAAAAATAGTCAGTATTACCAGCACTTTGTACAAGTAAAGAATGCAGCGAATCCGAAATCCTTTTTAAACAATTTATCTGTAATGCATTCCAGACATCTTACTAGCTTTATGTATAGGTTCCGATTAAATGCTTTTAGAACAAAGTATTCTAAAAATATACATTGCATATGTGGCAAACAAATTACTGTAAAACCACCTACTTCTTCAATGCCCAGGGGGAGTTAGGCATTTTGTTCCTTAGATAAAGTTAGCAGATCAACTGTCAGCCAGTGCTGAACATATTTTAAATAATTACTCATTACTTTGCGTGTTCTCTGAAAATTTTAATTCCGGTCCACTTGGTGTCTATCTCTGATGTACTTTAATTTAAAATTGTTGTGTTGTACGACATTGATATAAAAGAGTTACGATTATATGATATATATGGTATCCCCCCACCCCCACCCCTCCACTCCCTTGCAATATTCCTTCTTCCTTTCCACCCTGATGCCCCCCATCCCCCCATCCCATCAGCAAACTCTTTCCATTCCCCCACCCATCCCCCTGCATTATGCTTCAATCCCTGCTAAACTTGTTTCATTTGATATACTTTAATTCCCCCGATCAACATACACTGAAGGCTAGATAAACGACCAGGATAAGTAAATATCTACCTACCTTACCACCCATCCCAACCTTCCCCTCTTGTCCCTAACACAGTCCTCTCTCTCTGTTTTGCACACACACACACACACACACACACACACACACACACACACACACACACACGCACACGCATGCACACTCACACACGCACACACACGCGCACACACACGCACGCACACACACACACACACACACACACACACACACACACACACTCACACACACACACACACTCACACTCACACACACACACACACACACACACACACACACACACACACACACGCACATGCACGTCCACACACACACTCGCACACACACACACACACGTACACGCACACGCACACGCACACACACAATCATACAGGTTTCTTTTTTTTGTCTAATAACACTTATAGTGAATAGACAATAAACTAAAGAACTAACACAGAGGATACGAATACAAATATAAGATTAAGGCTAAAGCCCATACTGAAGGGGTGGTACCCACAATAAACATAATGTTATCAGCATTAAAGAAAATGAGAAGAGAAAGCAAGTACATATGCATCATACAATGATGTTAAGAATACATAGTAGGTAGACATTTTTTTGCTTCATCAGAGAGAGAGAGAGAGAGAGAGAGAGAGAGAGAGAGAGAGAGAGATCCGAGAGACCGACCGAAAGTTTAACCCTTCAGGTACGAGTTGTTTTGGCAATGGGAAGATCAAAGCACAGCATTTTTCATCCGACACTTGAGGAGTGAGACACCTTCATCTATACTCCCAGACCTTTGTGTGGTTTCTTCATGGCTGAACGTCAGGCCAGGGACACGGGAAGATTTACAACGTGTGGGAAGAAAAATCAGATAAGAGCCAAAAACTGTTGCGCTTTGTGAATTCAAACCAAGAACCCCATCCAAATTCTTCGATCAGAAATCGGTCCGTTTCCCGCCTTACGTTCACGCGGTCTTTCCGGTGTCCCACGTGACGTGCCCCTCTGAGCGACGGTATGCAAATGAGTCGCACGTGACGCACGAGTTCCTGGGCGTGTGACGTAGAAAAGCGATTGTTTGGTGAGCTCCTTGCTGGGAGCACGTGAGACGTGCCTGTCTTTCTTTGACCATCCCGCTCCCCCGTCCTTCTCGTGCAAGAATCAGATACAGGAAGTGCCTTACATGTTGGTGTGTGACCACCGACCTGACTGCAGTGATCACAGTGACGAGAGGACTTCTGTGTGCATCCCCCGTGCATCTCGCACCTGACCTTCGACTGCGAAGAAGAGTACAAGCATCAGGTACGTGGCAGTCAATGGTGATGTCCTTTGTGTTACAAAACTTAAAGAGTAGAATAGTTTCAAAGTGAGATGACTGCAGGCGGAAATAATATTACTAGAAATGACTGGAACAGTCGTTAAGCAGCAAATGACCAACTGGTTTCCGATCACCGTTACAAACATACGAGTTTCGTCTGAACTATTGTCAACTTGATGTATAGGTTATCTAGTTTCAGCCCCCCCCCCCCCCCCCCCCCCCCCCTTTGAAGTGATGCAGGTCTGTAAGGCACCATCTGCCAACATGAAGTGTTTTTTTTTTTGTGTCCCTTCTGTCTCAATATGATGCCAGTAATGTCCACTGATTGAGCTTTGTAGTTGAAGACAAACAAAGCAAAACAAAAACAAAACAAACAAACAACAACAACAACAACAAAAAAACTGTCGGTAATGCCTTTCATGACTGCTTCTTTAAAACTGATCGATAATTCTTGTTCCCAAATGTCACCCTGACCTTCCCATGATATCCAGTTATGTTTAGATGTCTGACGGACGCTTTGTGACCTCAGTGATGCTTGGTGATGTCAATTGATAGAGACGTGTCCAGTGGTTGATGCTGTCCATTCTGGACCTCCTCTGCCTAACTGTAGGACGTCCAGCCTCCATGGTGCCCAGGTCTTGGATGGCGACTCAGGGCAGCACCGTGTGTCCGTTCCTGAAATTGAAAATGCGGTCACGATCTTGGGGGAGCGAGAGGTGCATGCGTCCCCCACCCACACTACGAGGACACCCACTGATGTAAATATACACACACAGAGCGCGAAGTCAGTGCACAGTCATAAGTAAAGAAGAATTCTATCAGAAGGGCATCAAATGCTTAAGTCTTGGCCTAAAGTCGTCGAAGGTTAAAGAGTTACCATCTGAATGAGCTTGTTGATCTCAGGGTCGTTTTGATCAATCCAGTCTCTATGTTTGTGTTCAACAAAGTCCAGGGTGTCAGCTGCAGCGTTGTGCAGGGATTCTTTGAAGGCTTTCCATTCCTCGCCAGTGTTCGACAGACATTCCTGGATCTTTTCTTGCAGGATGTCTCTGCATTTCTCTCTCTCTCTCTCTCTCTCTCTCTCTCTCTCTCTCTCTCTCTCTCGTCCGCTCTCTCTCTCTCTCTCTCTCTCTCTTCTCTCTCTGTCTCTGTCTCTGTCTCTCTCTCTCTCTCTCTCTCTCTCTCTCTCTCTCTCTCTCTCTCTCTCTCTCTCTCTCTCTCTCTCTCTCTCTCTCTCACGCACGTATAATAGAGATAAAAAATCATTATACCTGTCTATCTACGTATAAACACAATATGATAGAAATAAAAACACCATATTATATATGTCTGTCTATCTGTCTGTCTATCTATCGATCTCTGTATCTGTCTATCAACGCAAATGAAACAGAGATAAAAAAAAAAAACAGACTCATCAAAATATTCCCACTAGTTCGACCTTCCAATGTCTTCTTCAGGGGACTTTAATGACATACATAATCGAGTACTCCAAATCAGAGATAATTTACAGTGAACACAGACGCTCTTGAGCAGCATGTGTTCATAACACATTCCCACCCTCAGAGCGAAGCACCACATAAAAACCAGAGCTTGCAGCAGTCTGCAGCGCCAGAGGAAAAGTTCAATGAAAATCCACCAACACTGACTGAGGTAAAAAAAACTGTTAAGAAAGCTAGAATTAGATATTCACTTGGTCCCCAAAGAACAGCCTGTCTGCTGTATAGGAGATGTCCCAATGTCTTTGAGTGGCTCCATAAAATGATGAGATCAGCTCGGAGGAATCTGAAGACCAGCGACCAATGGGTGATAGCTGGTGGATTGTACCCCCCCCCCCCCCCCCCCCCCCCCCACTCCCTTCTCACCGCCCCCACGCTTTCTCTGAAAGATAAGTTTGGAGAAGTCTGTAGTGCTACGCCTTGTCCGTGACGGTTGGTTATTTAACAAGTGAATGCCAACAGTGCATTTCAGAAATTTAGGCATGTTAAATAAAAAGAAGCCAGCTTACAATGTCATGTTACCTTCATGTAAGTTTTGGAGCCATCTTCATTGTCTCTTTATAAATAAAATATCGAAGACATACCCTCACGCACTTGTGTAAATTCCTTGTAACAAAAGGAACGTGCAAACGCACCGATCCCCAGCTTAATAATCTTACTATCTTCAAGGATATGTTTTTGCAATGGCCCATAGGAGATATTTTTTCTATGACGGGTATAGTCTAATGTGCCTCCCTTGGAGTGTTAGCTCGGCTGGATTCTTTCTGTGTTTTCTTTTTCTTTTCGAAAATCCAAAAGATTTTGTCGTGAATGTTTGTTTTTGAACCCCGCACCAAAGGGTTTCATGCTCTTAATTTTCTTTCATGAGTTGAAAGAAATCAATGCTGAACTCAGACAGGATTCTGAACGTAGCCAGACATCATCAAAAGTTACAGTATTAAAGGTTTATTCTTTAACTGGTGAGGAACGTTCGAATGCAACCAGTGGATGCCAGCATAAAAGAAATGTGAAAATCCACAAATTGACTGCTCACTGTGAAATACCAGGAAGCAAATTTTCTTTTTGAAAAAGGTCAGTCTTCCATGAAATAATGATTTTTTATCATTAAATGCACAATCTTAAAATTTCAACCAGAATATTAATAAGCTATAATGGATGGATAGTGGGGAGCTGAAAAGAAATGGGAGTTTTCTGACGATTTCACAAATGTACTGACATAGATTTCGATGCGGCTCATGCATAGACGGAATCTGTTGAATGTTATTGATCATAAAATGTTAATAGTTTTTTGGACCATAAGAAGAGAGAAACCAATAATAGTGAACAGTGTATACTGACTACTGAAACAGTTAGATGACAACAGGCTTGTCTGAATCAGTTCAACACTGTACACTGTCACCCGCATGCTTTCAGTGCATACCCAAACACCAGCGTTGTGACTACATGAAGCAGTGTGTTTCGGGCAGTGATGAGGAGTCTTGTGGCAAGCAAAAACCATATCGTAGACAGTATGAAGGGACTGCCCCTCCGCCAGCCATCGTCGACATGGATTCCAGGGGACTTCCTTGTGATCAGTCCTCTCCGCACAGCTGAGCACAACACATCCTGTCCCTCAACTCACTTCCAGTGTCTCTCTCCTGGTTACTACTGTCTGCCGGTCTACCTGAGGTGTAACAAAGTGTTTGACTGCCCAGAACATGAAGATGAAGCAGACTGTGAGACGTACGAGTGTCCCGGTTACTACCGCTGTCGCCAGGCCCGTGTGTGCCTGCACGCCGAGCACATGTGTGACGACAGGTATGGCCAGTGCCCTCAGA
>JADBJO010025307.1:7500-23948 GCA_016801955.1 Conus betulinus
TTCATTTCACTGTATGTTGTGGGCCCTACTCAGGGCGAGGACTGGATGTAAAAAAAAAAAAACACGTAGTGCTTCTCCATTCTCCACGTAAGTAAAGAATTTTGTAATTTTTGTCTTGTCTTGTCTTGTCTCTTGTCTGTCTTGTCTCTCTCTCTCTCTCTCTCTCTCTCTCTCTCTCTCTCTCTCTCTCTCTCTCTCTCTCTCTCTCTCTCTCTCTTCAGACTCGGTATTTCTGAAATTGCAGTGCACTTTTATTGTCACCGACTCTAAAGCAATGCAGATTTAGAATGCCAACTGTGCAGAGGGGAGATAGAAAGTGAAGTTCATTTTGTGTTATTTGTTATGTCCTGCAAAAATTAAGAGCTCAGAATATACCTTTGAAATGTATATCAAACGTCCCAAATCACTTCAGATGTCCATGGCATTGGCATGTACTTGCGAACAAACAGTCAGAAAGTTGTCGATTTATGTATATAAAGCGTTCAAACTGCAGTCTTCTCTGTTATCTTAGAATACTTTATGAACATATATTGGTTAGGTCGGTGTGTAGTCCTTAGGGTGCTTTTGTGATTGTCTTTGCTAGCACCCCTTCATGAGGGGCAGTGGCCTAAATCATGAATGAATTATCTTGAGTCTTGAGTCGCTCTCAACTTTTCATGTCACCATATCCTGTTTCATATCCCATCTGTTGTCAGCATCTTTGTTTCAGCCCCCGTCTTACTATAATAATTCGCTTCCTTACGTGCCCTCCTTGATTTGTTATCACGCATCGGCCTAAACTTTTTTTTTTTTTCATTGAGTACTGTGGTGTGCATCAAATATCGTCAAATGGCATAGCGCGTAGGCATAAGTATGCATGTATCTTCATTGAGTACTGTGGTGTGCATCAAATATCATCAAATGGCATAGCGCGTAGGCATAAGTATGCATGTATCTCGGAGCTCGCGCGCGCGCGGGTGCGGATGCGGATGCGGGTGCGGGTACATGTGCGTGTGTGTGTGATTACAGCTTGTTCTAAATAATGAATAACAAAGAGAAATGATCAACGAAGGAAAAAAACAAACAATAACAAAAAAAAAGAAAAAAAAAAATAGGCACCAGAGGGATTCGAACCCTCGGCCTTCTGCTTACTAGGCAGACGCTCTAACCAAACTGAGCTATGGCGCCTTCGATGCTTCTACGAATCAAAACAATTATATATATATTGCTTTCTTTGTCGGCGAAACCAGCGTGGAGCCAAGAGGGTGCCTGGCACTCTGGATATATGCATGCCAACAAATACCCCTTTAACAACGTAAATCCAATAGCATTTATTATTTATTTTTTTTAAATCTGCCGGGATACGTATGATTTTTTTTTTTCTGTGGAACACGAGGCACGAGTTGGACGGGAAAAGGGCAGCAACTCGTACGCAACTCGGCGCATGTCTGGGGCGATTGTGTCCTCTGAACTGGCCTCGGAGTGAAAAAAGGACAGAATCCAATTAGTGCACGACCGAGTTCGTTTCGTTTAGTTCAACTGATTTTGGTTCGATTCGACTCATTTTTCATCGGTTCTTACAGTAAAAAGAAATGTTTCCAAGGACTACAAAAATGAATGAATGATTTTTTTTCCCCAAGGAAATACATGGCTTATTCTGTACATGCAATGCACACAGTTACAAATTGTTGTGTTAAATGAGAGAGAGAGAGAGAGAGAGAGAGAGGGAGAGAGAGAGGAGAGAGAGAGAGAGAGAAAGCCAACCATCAATTAATATAGATAACTACATCAAGTCTAGAGAGGACGTACTTAATTTCGCAATGAGAGAGAGAGAGAGAGAGAGAGAGAGAGAGAGAGAGAGAGAGAGAGAGAGAGAGAGAGAGAGAGAGCATTCAAACCCTTCCCTCAAAGTGTATTTTACAAAAAAAAAGCGCGCGCACCCCCCCCCTCTCTCTCTCTCTCTCTCTCTCTCTCTCTCTCGTCCACATTCAGATGCAAAAAAGGGGTAAAGAAAAGCATTTTCAAATCTACTCAGAATCTTTTAGAAAGTATGAAAATAGACCACCATTTTTTTTGGCCTCCCAAACTAATTTTCAATACAAAACAAAGCCGCTATTATTAAGTGTTTTCATCTGAAATCTGGAGAATGCAACAGTTGGAGAGGACTGACAATGTCAGCCTCACGCCGCGTGCGAACAAGACTGAATGAAAGAACTGTTGGGTTACACAGAGAAGAGATTTTATGACAAACTGGTTTTGTATCGAGAACAAAATCAGAATTACTGCACCGCCAAACGAAACGACAAAAGACAAAAAAAACAAACAAACAAAAAACGAAAAAAAACCAACGTGTTTCGATCTGTTTGGTCTTCTTCAGGAAAGGCAAATAATATTCAAGACAATGAACTTGCAGGACGAATAGACAGCTAACTTATCTTTTCGAAAAGTTCAGTTTTGGGTGAATGACTAACACTACCGCAGTTTTAGTCGTTCACACCAGTACCAAACTCTGCACCCAGTTCGAAGATACCAAACAGGTCGAAACGCATTTTCTAATTTGCTCTTTCCTTTGGTGGCGCAGTAATTCTATTTTGGCTCTCGTTTCAATTTCCGCCGGTACTGAGTCAACCTATGTTGAAACAAACCAGCTTTTGCGTTGGCCGGCAGTTACGGTAAGACACTGGGGATGTGAACATGTTTCTGAACATTTTTTTTTTTTTTTTTTGGACAACATGTGATCGAAATGTTTATCCAGGGAAAACGCACGGAACTATCCTAGACAGAGGGACATATTCATGCCATCATTTAAGACAACGTTTTAGACAGAAAGGATGCGAGACCTAAACATGCACTTTACAGCAGATTCCGTGAAAACCTTGTTCACAGATGTCCCACCTGATGTGATCTTTGAATTTCTAAAAGAGATCAACATTTTTCATCTGATCGAAGATGTCAACGAAGAAAGACTTAACGAAATGTCCAGTTTCTTTTTAGAAGTATTTCAAAGGGTTTTGTGTCAATGAGGTTTTAGTTTTGTTTTTAATGACTTGTGAGTTGACTTCGATGCAGTGACAGCCCTGATATGGCTATAAGCAACATCATGTCTCTCTCTCTCTCTCTCTCTCTCTCTCTCTCTCTCTCTCTCTCTCTCTCTCTCTCAGAGAGAAACACTAACATCTATTGCTGTTGATTGCTGTTGGGGTTGAAACTGGCTCAGAGTATGTGTTCCTCCTTTCAGCAGTGTTACCCATTGTAACCGTGAATCTGCACACGTGAATAATGAGCATGATCCTGAAAGCTTTTCCACTTCACTCTGCACAGTGTGAACACAAATAGAGAAAGCACAGTTCTGTCTTCACATTTTCAATGTTCACTGAAAAAAAAAAAAGGTTGTCGAGTTCGCTTTGTGCCTTGCTGAATATCAGCTTTCCAAGAATCATGCCAATTAGCAAGTATCTCTACGTATCGGTTTTTTGTTGTTGTTGTTGTTGTTGTTGTTGTTTTGCTTCCAGAGATACAGATTTTCCAGAGCTGGTAATCCAGTCTTACTGTGTCTTGGTTCACTTTCACACATGACCAGTGTCTGTCAGGTGGACTCGGTCCGTTGGTGGAGTGGATGCCCGGTCTCTGGACTCTCACAGTTGTCACAGGACGGTTCAGATTTGTTCAGTTTTCAAGACGTGTTCTTTATAGCCAAGCCGACCGCAGAGTCCATTTTCCTATGAAACAGATGGAGCGGTGAAAAGCGATGACGTGACCACTGAGGAACGCGGCAAGATATCATTGACCCGAGTCCAGCGCTGTTTTCATTTTTTTCTGGTCCCCCCCCCCCCCCCCCCTTCCCCCTTCCTTCTTTCTTTCTTTCTTTCTTTTTCTTTTTTTTTTCTTTTAGAAAGAGAGGGGGTTAGTTACCGCCAAGGACGTTGACAAACAAAGCACAGAACAAAGACAATGCATTTCGACCTCTTGGGTCTTCTTCAGGCAAAACCAAAATAACATTTAACGTTTAGGACAGTACGAACAAAGAACGAAGGGTCTCTTTCTAAATTTTGCTTCATTCTCCACCCACAGTCACTCCATTTTGAAACATTTTTCCTTTTGTTTTTCTTTTTTTCCCAGACAGAATATAAGGAACAAAGAATGATTCCTGGGTGTGGCAACGTACTTTTCCTGAGGACAGGCAACATGTGAAGGCTACGCAAGAATGCTTACAGTACTCGTGAAGTTTCAACTTACACATAAACACATAAGCAAGAGAGAGCGAGAGCGAAAGAGTGAGTGAGTGAGTGAGAGAGAGAGAGAGAGAGAGAGAGAGGAGAGAGAGAGAGAGAGAGAGAGAAGTGGGGATTGGGGTGGGGGATGGGGGAGATAGCTAATATTAGCTTCAGATTCAGTTTCTGTTCGTTTAAAATCCACGTCTTGTATAAGAGAGAGAGAGAGAGAGAGAGAGAGAGAGAGAGAGAGAGAGAGAGAGAGAGAGAGAGAGCTCAGAACTCAGAACTCAGAATTTTAATGTACATCAGCCTTCTGTCCAAATACACGGAGGTAACAAATGGAAACGGGAGTGGTGGGGCTATAGAAGGTAGTCAGGGAGTCGGGGGCGGGTAAGGAATAAGTGTGTGTGTGTGTGTGTGTGTGTGTGTGTGTGTGTGTGTGTGTGTGTGTGTGTGTAAAGTTAAAGATCTTCCTTATTTTATATATTTCACAATCTTGATGATCGCGTCTAAACTTACATACGTAACATAAATTCCAAATCAAAGTTTCTTAGCCAACAAAACTAGTCTCCATAAATAACAATACAGACCTGTAAAACTAAAAGAACAGGAGTTACTATCAGAGTTATGAATAATTCGACGGACACCTGTTTTTTTTTATAGCATAGGTTTAATTCTTTTTATTAATCGCATGGAACAGATATCTTGATATATGATGCCCATGGTTCGTATTTGTAGCTTTCAGCAAAACACGTAGAGGCGCTTTCATTGATTCTTTAGAAATGTAGCTCGAAGGGCTATATTTGGGGAACAAATCAAGTGAGAAATGATGCTCATTTTCAACCTGACCCACTCAAAATAAACAATTCGTATCTTCGGCAGATTCACTTTACCGATACACATATTCTTCAGGGAGGAAGCACTTTAAATCTTGACTGAGAAAAGGTTTCACCCAAACAAGACATATCCATAACACAAACGCACTGTTTGTTCTTTTTCAAAAAATAGTACTGGATGTTCTGTAAGTGCTGTATCTGTCTGGTCTCTGATAGTTTTGTTCTATTCTTGGATAAAGAAATACACAGTTCTCAAAGACGTGTCTTTTTGTCTAGTCACCTGACTGAAATCTTTTTTTTTTTTTTTTTCTTAAACAATCTACAATACTGCTTTGGCCGTCGGACCTCGGTAAAGTCTTATTGCTGATATTACTGCCTACCCCTTAACCGGAAGCATTATGTGTTGAACGCATCACGTGCTGGAGGTTGGGTTTGTTTGTCTTAACTCGTTCCGTTGTTAACCACATTATAAAACATGTCTGCTGTCTTGTTTGTTAGATTGTATGACAGCGGTCATGCCTCGTCTCGGCGTATTGTCTAAGTCTGTACTGTCAGTCTCGTTCCCGTCTGTCATTGCTATTATCCTCATGCGATTTATGAACATTTTGTGTAAAATGATCCATTTTTATGTGTGTTCCTTTTGATGCAATTCTCGGTGTCAGACATTCGGTGAAACCCCCTCCCCCCTTTTTAGCCGACGTCTCTTTGCGGTCATGTACACACAGTTTTTAGTATTTGTTTTATCGCCTGTTTAATCGCAAGTTTCTAGGATATCTTTACCACAACTGATGCCACCAGAACTGAGTGGCTTATCCATCTCTCTGACAGCGTCCTGGCCAGTCACCGGTCCATGAATGTTGTCTTCAATCATTGGAATCACTCCTCTTGGTCTCCCATCTGTACACATGTTGGAGTCTGTGGAATCTTTGCCCTTTACAGTTTGTTTTGCAGACCTGGCTGACAGTTGGCATCATTGGACCACTCCGCAATCGGCTTCGGGGTAGCTGAGGCTGACAATTTACAACTTCTGGCATAGCCTTTTACCGTAACAGTTCATCTGTGTTCTGAAAATTTACCTTGATGTCATGGTCTACATAATCTTATCACGTCACTGAAAGACCTGTTTCTGGAGCGGTAGGTGTGGAGGTAGGCGTGTCTGGATCACGAAGACCAGTTCTTTAAGCCTGTTGAACTGCCATTCCACCTGTTAATGTCTGATGCCTGACTGGCGTTGCTGAAGTCTTTGTTTTCCTGTGAATCTTCCTTGTAATGCGAAGACTTAATCTGAACCCTCCGGGGGTTGCAACCTTGTCGTGATCGGAGGGCTTGCGCGGTCCCGTGATCCCTTAGGCTTTGCCGGCGGGGGCATCAATGCTTGAAGATAGGCTAGTTGTTTTTGTTTTTTTTTATGCTTCTAGGCCTGAAAAGTCCAGTTGCTGTCTGGCCTAAGTATAACGTGGTAGGAGTTGATGCCCCTGGTAGGGCCTCCCATGTCAGGTAGGCTAAGGGTGAGGATCCTGACTAATAGTAACCTGCCTTTTCCATTTCATCTTCTGCCTTCTTATTTGGCTCTTTTCTACCTTCGTCTCCCCTTCAAGTCTTCTTTTCCACACTCTTCTTTTTTCTGTGGTCTTCTTGAGGCCCACTGTGTTTGCCGTGCGGTGCGTCCTGTGATGGGGGAGAATAGGATCCTGGAGGTTGAGACCGCTGATGTGACTGCGGTGCATAAAGTCAACACACACCTCTTGGCCTGGACTTTCCTCTAGACAGGTGGTCGAAGTGGCCCACTTCGATCAAGCGGCTGGTCGCGTGCATACCCTAGCTCAGGCTAGAAGGCGGCGGCTCGGGTCAAACGGGTTTGGGAGCTTCTGTGGCAGGGACGCTTTCAGGCCTGTGTATATCTCTTTTGAAGTCCTGGTGCCCTGATATTCTGGAATTCCGTATAAAAATGGGCATCCCCTTGTTGGGACTCGGTGGCGGGTGGGAATCGAGAGAGATGAATTTTAATGAATACAACATGGCACCAAAAACTAAAAAAAAAAAAGACACAGGCAAGATTCGGTAACAGACACGGATACGGATTCAGAACATGAGACGAGAGCCCTTTCAGGCTTCTGGCCCAGCTGGCTGATTGTGAAGGAAGCGGATGAAGATAGACCTCTGTCGGGCCTGAGTCCTTTTGCGATTGCGAAAGGAATCAATGGCCTCAGCGGCAAGCCAAAGAGCGTCAAAAGATTAAGGAATGGGTCACTTCTGGTTGAGTGCTCTTCCAAGTTGCACTCAGAAATGCTATAGAAGTCGACGACATTGGTTGATCGACCGATCAGGGTGTCTCCACATAAAACTCTCAACTCTTCGAAGGGAGTAGTATCCGGTGCAGAGATCTGAGAGGAGTGTCGGGCAGGGCAGAAATCAAGTCGGAACTGGCATCGCAAGGAGTGACCAGCGTTGATCGTGTACTTGTGCGCAAAGGCAATGACAGAGTTCCGACTGACACCCACTTCTTGACCTTTTGCTCTACTTCTCTCCCGGAGTCAATCACGGTGGGCTACCTGAGAGTCTCAGTGTCGCTGTACATCCGTCTCCTCTGTGCTGTTCCAAGTGCCAGAGGTTTGGCCAAGTGAAGGGATAGATGTACGGAAGAAGAGGTGTGTGGTACCTGCTGCCAGCCAGTCCACCAGGGGTGTGTGTGACAGTCCACACACTCTGTGCCAGCTGTGGAGGCAAGCACCCATCATCATCATCAGAGACCTGCCCAAACTGGTTGAAGGAAAAGGAAATTCAGAGAATCAAAAACTGAACAGAGAATCCCGTTTTTTGAGGCGAAAAAAGATTGGGATGAAGAGTCAATCAACTGCTGGGCTCTCGTTTGCAGCTGCAGTAAGGAAACCAACAACAGTCAGCATCGGCGTGCAGACGGTCGAATCCTCGTTTGCCGAGAGAGAGAGAGAGCCAGAAACCAAGTCTGTAGCCTCAGGCAGAACCACTGCATGCGACGAACCCCAGCAGTCCTCGCCTTCAGATACGACTCAGTCTTCAAAGCCTACTCCCGCCCCCAGACCATCAGGGGGCAAAAGACCTACAGGCCCTTCAGGGCGGCAGAAAGTGGAAGTTGTTGAAGTTCAAGACAAGACCACCCCCCCAAAATCCTCCAAAGGGCACCCTACAGCTGTCAGCAAGGGAGCTGGCGGTTCTGGAGGAAAGGCAAAATCGCCGCCTAAAAAGAAAGCGCCTAATATTTTATCAGATCGAGAGAAAAAAGCGGAGAGAAACACCAACAGATTTGCAGTTCTCTCGGATCTAGAAGATGTCAACACATGGAATGAAAGGAACTTGCTGGTGAAGAGTTACAAGATTTATTTTTCCTTCACCATATCTCTTTTATGATGGACACAACCATCTTCCATTGGAATATCCGAGGTCTCCATTCCAATTTTGAGGAGCTTCAACTTCTTTGCCAAGATTTAAAGCCAGCTGTAGTAGCTCTTCAGGAAAACACAGATGCACAAAGAAAAGTCCTTTTCTGTTTCAGGTTTTAATGTACTGTCTAAACCAGCCCAACCTACAGCTCTTGGAGTTTTCAGGTGGGGTCTCGTTACTCATCCACAAATCTTTGTTGTTCAGCCCTGTCAACCTTAAATCTTCTCTTCAAGCTTTAGCTGCTAGAATCTCCCTACATAAAACAGTGACAGTTTGTTCCTGTATATATACCTCCATCATCATCTGTCAGTCGACAAGAGCTGGTTAGCCTCATGGAAGAACTCCCACGACCTTTCTTGCTTCTAGGGGACCTGAACGGCCACTCTCCTCTTTGGGGCAGTGCAGACTCCTCTCCCCGAGGTCTTCTTCTGGAGGATGTCTTCTCTGAGCTTGACCTGTGTTGTCTGAATGATGGCTCTCCAACATATCTACATTCGTCAAATGGCACTCTGTCTTGCATCGATTTATCAGTATGCGATCCTTCACTGGTCTTGGACTTTGATTGGAGTGTTCATGATGATCTACATGGAAGTGACCATTTTCCAATAGTCTTGAGACATAAATCGTCAGAACACATCATCTTACCAGAACGTCTTAACCTTAGAAAAAGCAACTGGGATCTTTTTGCTACGAACATACAAAAAGAATTAGTGGAGGATCAGGTTCTTCAAAGTCCTGACCCTGCTGAAACCTTAACGAACATCATCATCAGCTGTGCCAAGAACATCATTCCGGCTTCTACCACCAAACCTCAGATGCCGAAAACTCCCTGGTTTAATGCTGAGTGCCAACAAATCCACAATCAACGCCAGAAGGCTCAACGTGTTGTCTGTCGCAGGCCATCAATACCTTACGCGAGGGCCCACCAAAATCTCCGTGCCAAATCTCGCGCTACATTTTCAAAAAGTGTAAACGTCAGTCTTGGAGAGACTTCTGCTCCAGTTGACTTCAAAGACCTCCAAGAAGAAAGTATGGAAAGTGATCAGGAAAATTAGTGGAAAAAAAAATACAAATCCTTCTATCCATCACCTGAAACTTGCAGAAGCCCTGATCACAGATAAACAAGCTGTAGCTAATGTGCTGGCCTCAACTATTGAAAAGAACTCTTCCTCCACAAAATATAAAACGCCTGCTTTTCTGAAAAACAAACTCCTGAAAGAAAAAATCTCCTTGTAACTTCTCATCAGACAACACTGAAGCCTACAATCTGCCATTTTCGATCGATGAACTAAAATCAGCTCTGCAAACCTGCAACGATTCTGCTCCTGGCCTGGATGAGATCCACTATCAGCTCTTGAAACATCTCCCAGAAAGCTGTCTCCAGACCATTCTGAAAGTCTTCAACAATATCTGGTCCACAGGGTGTTTCCACCGTCCTGGCGGAAAGCCCTTATCATACCTATACCCAAAACCTGAAAAGATCTTTCGAACCCATCCAATTACCGTCCGATAGCTTTGACCAGCTGTGTCTGCAAACTGATGGAAAAAATGGTCAATGCTCGACTCATGTGGAAACTTGAAACCGACGGCCTTCTGGCGAAAGAACAGTGTGGTTTCTGCAAACATCGAATACAGTGGACCATTTGATCCGTCTAGAATCTACGCTTCGGAACGCCTTTATTAACAAACAACATGCAGTGGCTATATTCTTCGACTTGGAGAAAGCCTACGATACCACCTGGAAATCTGGGATTCTTCATGATCTCCATGATCTTGGTTTTCGGGGTCATCTTCCACTTTTCATTCAAAATTTTTTTGGCAGAACGACAGTTTCAGGTCCGGGTTTGGCACCACTCTCTCTCTGATGTTCATGAGCAGGAGTTGGGTGTTCCACAAGGGAGCATACTGTCTCCTGCCCTCTTTAGCATCAAGATCAACAACATTGTCAAGTCAGTTCCACAGGGTTCAGACTGCTCATTGTTTGTGGATGATTTTGCTGTCTACGCAACTGGAAGCCTGTACCCGAGTGTCCAGCGCAGGCTCCAGCTTTGTGTGGATAAAATTCATCAGTGGGGGGGATGAAAACGGCTTCACTTTTTCTCCTACGAAGACACAGTGCATTCACTTCCATAATTTTCGTCAGTTTTTTGCAGATCCTGAAATCAAAATAGGGAAATCTCCCATTCCAGCTGTCAAAGAGGCCAAATTCCTAGGAGTTATTTTTGACCAAAAACTCAACTTTCTCAGCCACATTAAAAACCTCAAAACCTCTTGCCAAAAAGCTCTGAATATTCTGCGGGTCGTAGCACACACTGACTGGGGCGCTGATAAGAGAAAACTTTGCTGCACCTCTACAGAGCCTTGGTCCGTTCCAAACTGGACTATGGTTGTGCTGTGTACGGCTCTGCAAGACCGTCTTTACCTAAAACTCTTGGACCCTATCCACCATCAAAGGCTTCGTCTCTGTCTTGGAGCATTCCGCACCACCCCTGTGTACAGCCTGTACGCAGAGGCAGGTGAACCCTCACTGTCCAACCGCAGGCTGAAACTATCTTTGAATTACTATATCAGACTGTTCTCGGAACCGGAAAACCCTGCCTATGACTGTGTCTTTGACCCTCAGTTTGAAAGTAAATTCGAAAAAACAACCCGTAACTGTATTCCGCCGTTTGGTCTTCGTATGCAGCCTCATGCGCGGAATGCAGGTCTAGACCTAGGAGTTGTGTCCGATTTTTCCAAGTTTCCAGATCAGCCTCCATGGACCTTTTCACACCAAAAATTTGTTTTGACCTTGCAGCTTTTCGCAAAGAGTCCACCAGCTCTCTGGCATACAAGGCATTGTTTGCTGATCTTTGTTCAAAATTCCCATCCTATCAAAAAAATTTCACTGACGGTTCCAAGTCTGAAGATGGTGTGGCCTGTGCAGCCTATATTGTTAGAACATATTCCTTCAGATGCTTCTGTCTATTCTGCTGAATTTACTGCTCTGGTTTTGGCATTGAAGATAAGCGCTCAATCAGCAAAGAAGGACTTTTGGTTTTGTCAGATTCACTGTCAGCTTTGGAGGCCATAGCTGGTCGCAACCTTCAGCATCCCGAACGTTTACACTATTTTGAACTTTTTACCAAGTTGAAAGCGGATGGTTACAACATTATTCTGGCTTGGGTTCCCTGTCATGTTGGCATCGGAGGGAATGAAATGGTTGATCGTTTGGCCAAGAATGCCACAACAGAGAAATTGTCCAACATGTATATCCCCTGCTCAGATCTGAAACCCAAAATTAACAATTATGTCAGAGACCTCTGGCAGGAGGATTGGAATACACAGACGGATAACAACTCTTTCAGATCCGTCCAAACCTTAAGGAGTTCCTCTCATCTACGTCTGGTGGTCGTAAAGAAGAAACAGTTCTGTGCCGGCTGCACACCGACAATTCGTATTTTACCCATTCATACCTTTTAAAGAGTGAAGAAGCTCCGTGGTGCATTCCATGTCATGTGCCACTCACAGTGAACATATTCTTTTAGAGTGTTGGGACTTGCACGATGTGAGACACAAACATTTTACAGCAGATTCCATGAAAACCTTGTTCAGAGACGTTCCGCCTGACGCGATCTTTGAGTTCTGAAAGAGAGATTAACATTTTTCATCGGATCTGAGATTTGACAGTGGAAAGATTTTTTAACAAACTTCGGATGGGTTTTTCGATGTATTTTAAAGAATTGTGTGAATGAATCTTAATCTGAAATGTGTGCATTCGCTGTATCTGCTGTACCCATTTTGGCAGTTACTCTGTATGAGGGGCCATTCTTCCTCATTTCCTCTAGGATCAGAAGTATGACGCCGTTGATTTCTGATGTTTGTGGAGGAACAAGCTTGCTGTCTGTCCGTAATATTCGGTTGGCTGTTGTAAATAAGGGCGATCTTCTTAGTCTGTGATGAAACGCCGTGATGCCCCTTGGCCGTGTGGTCAGATCGGAGGCCACCCCTGTGCCACTTCCTCTTAGGTTAT
Organism: Conus betulinus; assembly: GCA_016801955.1. Classification (NCBI taxonomy): domain Eukaryota; kingdom Metazoa; phylum Mollusca; class Gastropoda; order Neogastropoda; family Conidae; genus Conus; species Conus betulinus. The sequence goes on from JADBJO010025307.1 coordinate 19,962, forward strand.
GTCTGAGATTTTTTTTTTTTTAATCACCAAGCACAGTCATCTCGTCTGACTGTCGACCAGACTGGACTAGACTGGTCCGGGGATCACTTCTGTGTGGACGGGACCTGACGATGAGGAAGGCTGTAACAATATCTTCTTGACGCCAGATTGGTGAACGTGTGCGATCGTTCACCACGTCGGTTACTGTTTATGTGGTGATGTATTCATCCTCCCACTCAGTCTTTTTCAACATTGATTGGTCGTATGTTTCATCCTGCTTGGTGGGTTCCACTTTACTTTCTATATGGTCTAGTCTATCCAGAATATTTCCGATTTCACTTGTTGTACGTGACTGACCTTCACCTACCGGTACACACACAGACACACACAGACAGACAGAGAGAGAGAGAGAGAGAGAGAGAGAGAGAGAGAGAGAGAGACAGACAGACAGACAGACAGACAGACAGAGAGAGAGAGAGATGGGTTATGGCAATGGTGTGGGGGGGGGGGGGGGGGGGGGGTGGAAAGAGAGTTTATATTACCCAGGTTGTGATTCATCTTTTCGTTTATAATCCACTTCTTTGATGCAGGCAAGATAAATGACTCCAGACAAAAGGTAAGAGGAACTTTTTTTTTTCTGTCTAATTTTCGATTACTTTAAATGAAAACGTCGTCTGATTGGTACACTGTGCATGGAATGTTTACAACCTGACCATCTCAAATTCCTCACAGACAGATTCAGTTGTCATGTGAGAAAGCTGTGCTGATGTCGCGTGTTAGTTGGTTCTGTGCCTGAATTTTTTTTTTTTTTTTTTAAATTCCTTGTGTTATATTGTTGGCATTTACTTCAGCTGCTATTCCGTGGTAGAAGTTGGGAATCCAAAATGGAAGGATCAGTTGAAATAAACATCATCAGTTACGTCATTACGAGATGACGACGAGCGTTTGGAACAACTTAGGACTAAAACACATAACGCAATGATAGGCAGACCCGTCCAGGTAAGGGGAACAAAACGGCCTTCTTTTGACCTGCAACTCACCTACAGATGACGTGCCCCTCTAACCTCCGAAGGAAACCGAGAGTAAGCTACAGACAGCCTACTGTCACCTGCACTCTCACTCAACTTGGACATTCTCTGCTCTCTTCCTCTTCCCCGCCATCTTTTCTTTCATTGCGTGTGGCATATGAGTCGAAACAGGTCAACCGTCTCTCTCTCTCTCTCTCTCAAATGTTACCTATAACCGACTGCTAATTGCTCTGCTTGCTATTATCTCCAACTGGGTATGTTTAACTGGAGATTTCATAGTGCTTTTAGAATGCCAATGTTGTAATGATAATCCATGCTCCATCAGGAATCAAAGGATGTGATTTTCGTTATACCTATTTTTTCTAAAGTCAGTTAATTAGCTATTTTCTTTGCTAGTTAATGTACATTTATGTATTTGATTCATCTTTATCACATATTTGATCATTATTATTAATTTATTCATGTATATACGTGTGTATGTATACTTTTGGGGAAAGTGGAGAGAGCGGGAATTTAAGTGCATTGCTACGTACTGCAATTGGATGTTTTGGATTTGCATTGAAGAGCTGTGACAATTCAGTGGTGTCTGTGGAGAATATTTTGGGTTTCAGGTACACAGCGTGTCAATCGCCACTTCAATATTGTGGTCTTGGATATGTCTTTGGATTCAGTCAAGATTGAAATCCCACAGTGTGGCGGCTTTGATTTCGTGCAGATATCACGTAGGTCTTGAAAAGAAGGTAGCAGACACCGAATCCAACTGGGTGATGAGATGCGTGTGGTAGAGATGTAGCATTCAAAGGAATGCGCTATTATCGTTGTACCAGATTCGGCAGATATACTGTATACATACATTTTGGTCTCATGGGAAGCTGAAACGTTTGAAATTACAGAGTTGTTAGTTTGCCTTTAATTCTTTCATCCTCACTGTGTCAGTAACGTTACAACAACTCTAGACTTCGGTGCTGCATTTCTGCACCAACTCCGTACTATTGTAAGACGATAGGGCTATATTGTGGGAAGAAGAGAACACACTTAGCAAAATTTGCAATAGGCCAAGAAACCTTCTGATCTATTTTGCACCAGGCAGCAAGAAAATTAAGTCAGAAAATGATGACGTGACAAGCATTTAAAGAAAGCGACTGTCGAATCAAGGATTCCCAAACACCACGCGTCGGAAAGGGTTTAAAGTCTACTTCAAAGATTTAATCGAGCTGCATGTCATATCCCACCCTCCACTCTCCCTATTCCACCACTCCCCCACTTCCATCGCCACCTCTTCCTTATCCCCACCACAGCCCCCATCTCTTTACCCTCCGACATTCATGATAAATCCCAAAGGACACAGAAACCACATTTTTTTTTCTAAGTCGTTGACAAATTACATTGATCGTATTTATAGACTGTTCTGGCCATATATTGAAACCTGCCTGTTACTTTCTCTGAGTACCTGTTATTGACTTAGGGTCTTTCGCGCAGGAGCAATTAACGGGCGAAAGAACCATTTAAAAAAAAAAAAAAGAAAGAAAAGCCTGGAAGTCTCTGGATTATTTGCTGAAAATAGCCGCATTGTCGTGGATGAGATTTTCTTCTTTCAAGCCCCCCCCCCCCCCCCCCCCCCTCCAAATCCCTCCGCGTATCATAGAGGAATAGTGTGTCCTTGAGGCGTTGTTGGTGGTCTTTGATCTTATGGATTTTCCTGCTCGTTGTTTTCAGCGGGGAGAGTGGAAATGGTCAGCCCTTAATCACGATCTTCTTTTAGCCATTCAGTGGAATTCCTGTCGTGTCTGTGAAGGGTCTACTGGCAGTGCTCGGATCCAGTTCATCATTCAGTGTGTGCGATTGGTGTCGCTGCATTCTCATGTGTATGCTTTCTTCTTCTTCTTCTTTCTTGTACTACTACTACTACTGCTGCTGCTGCTGCTGCTGCTGCTGCTACTTCTTCTTCTTCTTCTTCTTCTTCTTCTCCTCCTAATCCTCCTCCTCCTCCTTTTTTTGTACAACACTTCCCATCTTCTCTTGCACTTCATTCTTCTTCTTCTTCTTCTTTTGCGATCGGCTGTGGGGTGGGAAGTCAGTAGAACACAAGATGTTGTCGTCGTTGGATTTGTTTACTTGTTTGCTTGTTTGCTTTCAGTCGGCTTGGAGTTTGTGTAAGAAGTTGCTCACGACGCTGACCTGGAATCTGTCCACAGCCCACACAGCTATGAATCCGGAGTTAACCATCTTTTGTCCCCTGGACGACTGAAAGAAGAATGTCGAAAAAAAAAATCAGTCGAAAAATCCTGTATTAGAAAGGCCACAGCTGTGAACGGTGTACCGTCTCCTCTTTATCACCGAGCATGTTAAAGGTGGCTGTGATAGCATTGAAGGATTGCCATGTGGCAACCTTCTGACATTGATCTGCGATGGCGGAGACCTAGCCGAATGCGAAACATCCACGAAATACATAATAGGCCAACCTGTTATGATCTCTCTCGTTTCAGTTCTGTTATTCATATGTAGAAAACAATTTAGGGTCTTTGCCATTCGGCAACAAATTCATTCAGGGGATGGCTGGAAAAAAAATTGTTATCCGAGTATTGATCATTCTGCCAATTGTGTTGGTAAGCAGTTGAAACTGGCAGAAAATGCCAACATAAAAGATTCTCTCTCTCTCTCTCTCTCTCTCTCTCTGTTCTCTCTCTCTCTCTCACAGAGAGAGAGAGAGAGAGAGTGATCACAGTCAAGTAATTCACTCACCACTCGACAACAACATTTCATGTCGCATCATACACTTGACGCTGACGGCTGTCTGTTTTTTGTTGAAGAAACCTGTAGAACCAGAGCTTCTGAAAGAACCCGTCATCTGCCACCAGGGGTCAGTGCAACCCGTGCAGTTAGGCCTTGGGGCTGGCCGTGGTGGCTCCTTAACAGCTGGTAAGTAAGTCGCATGTGGCGCTTCATAACCGCGTGCTTATGTAAGTGGGCGTCTTGAAGC
>JADBJO010025308.1:0-23948 GCA_016801955.1 Conus betulinus
TGAACACAACCACACACACACAACACACACCACGCACACACCACACACACACACACGACATGCTCGCTCACATCACAAACGCGCGTACAAGCAGGCAGTCATACAGAGAATGACAACGCATACACGAACGCACGCACAACACCACACACACACAACACCACACATGACCACACACACACACACACACACACCCACAGCAGCGCGCGCGCGGCGCACACACACACACACACACAGCAACACACACACCAGCACGCATGTTTTTAACAATATTCTTCAACCCTCAACACTGCAAGATCAATACGGAAACTCTCTTTATTAGAACATACTATCATGCCAGACCATTGCATCACAACAAGTGCCCATGCAGAAAATTCCAGTCTGAACAACTTCCTTAAATAATGTCAAAGTGGAAGATGAAAGAAGAAAAGGGGAGTTAGACAGCGGGGTGGAGGTACATTTTGGCACTCAATGTGACACTGTAAAAGGCACATAACTTTGTAGCAATGCTACACAAGGAATTATTGATCTAGCGCTTAGTCCACTCTCAGTCAACCAAGCAGCTGATCATGATCGAGCTCACGGTGCCATATGAGAACAGAATGGAGAGGCAGCTCAATCTACAAGACTGAAAAGTATGCTGATCTGGCAAACAGCCTGAGGAGAGAAGGCTATCAGGTCAAAGTCCTCACTGCAGAAATTGGAGCTAGGGGGTTTGTAGGAACGTCTGCATACAGCCTCATGAAACAGCTCTCAGTTGCAGGGAGGGAAAAAAACCAGAGCCCTGAAAGCAATGGCAGAAGCAGCAGAGAGGTGTTCAAGCTGGATCTGGTCAAGGAGGAACAAAAGTGAACTTCATAAGGCTTAACTTTCCTACAAATATCAGGTGTCCCCAGTGGCTCAGTGGTTAGTGCGCGAGTCATTAAGTGGAAAATGAGCATGTCCAGAGGGTCATGGGTTCGAATCCCAGCCATGGCTCGTCCCAAGATGTGGAAAAAAAGGGGCAGCAGAGGGACATCCGGAGTCATGAACCGGGTGTGGCCCAACCCCCCCTAGAGTGTACTCATGTGAGGTCAGGGATTTAATCGTTTAGATTCACAGCTGTGTACTCATGTGAATTAAAGGATTTATAGACAAGATTCACGGCTGTGTATACATGGGAGATGTGGGATTTATTAACAAGCTTCAATATTTCGTAATTTGTGGGGAACGAGGAATTAATGAGGAGCTTCAAGCCTTGTGCTTGTAAAGGATTCATAGACAGGAATCAAAATTATGTACTTATGGTCGGACGAGCGATTTGTGAGCAAGTTTTTACCGTTGTATACTTGTGGGATAGTGATATATGGGCAAACTTCACAGGTGGATAAATACTGGACAGGGATATATTGGCAAGCTTTGCAGGTGTGAACATGTTGGCTGGATGATATATGGGCAAACTTCACAGGTGGATAAATACTGGACAGGGATATATTGGCAAGCTTTGCAGGTGTGTATATGTTGGTTAGGGGGTATATTGACAGGCTGCAAAGATGTGTATATGTTGGTTAGGGGTATATTGACAGGCTTCAAAGATGGGGATTGTATATGTATATTTGTTAGGGGTAATATGGCAGCTCTACAGCTGTATACACACTGCATGCCTGCCCATAAAAATGCTTCCCATGTGTGGACGTGTTGGATGTAGGCATATGGACAAGCGTCAAAACTGGATGAATAGACTGGTTTGTAGGTACATAGACAAGCTTCTCAACCGTGTACATATTGGACGGCGGTGTATGGAAGGTGTACATGGTTGGATGTAGGTGTATGGAAAAGCTTCTCAACTGTGCACACATTGGAGGGGTGTATGGAGAGAGACATGTTGGATGCAGGGATATGAAATCTTCGGACTTTGAATACCTGTTGGATGCAGGTATACGGACAACCCCAAAGCGGTGTATATTCTGAATGGGGGTATGTTGGCAAGCTGTATAGATGTTGCGTGAGGAGTATATTGCCAAATTCACCAGGTGTATACATATGATAAGTGATTGTTCGTTCTTTCGTTTTCATTGTCCTAATGTTATTTGTTTTGCCTGCAGAAGACCGAAGAGGTCAAAAGACATCTAGTTTGTCCATCGGAATCAATCAGTTTTCTTTTTGAAGGTGTGTGCATGTTGGATGCGGGTTATACGAACAGCAGTGCATGTTGAACGCAGTTGTATGGAGAATCTTCATGAATGTGTTCATGTTGGATGGGAGATTATGGACAGCTTTACAGTGGGGTCTGACAGGAGTCCAGGGGCATGATTTACATATGTCCTGGATGTGGGTATTTAGGCAAGCTTTAAAGATGTGCACTTGTTCACACGAACAAGATTTACAGGTGTTTATATTCTGGAAGTGACAATGTAGACAATTGTTTTATTGTGTTCAAATGTTGGATAGGGGTACGTGGGCAACATTATAGGAGTATACTGGGGTATACAGGCAGCTCGTGAACAGGTCAGATTGGAGCAAGTTTGTACAGATGTGTGCATGCTGTATGAGGCTATATGGCCAAGGATTACAGGCGTGTACATATTGCATAGGGGTATGTGGCCAAGTATTCTATGGTGTGTACATATTGCATAGGGTATGTGGCCAAGTATTATTGGTGTGTACATATTGCATAGGGGGGTATGTGGCCAAGTATTATTGGTGTGTACATATTGCATAGAGATATATGGCCAAGTATTATTGGTGTACATATTGGATAGAGATATAAGGCCAAGTATTATGGTTAGTTTGGTACTTTGTCTTAGTAATTTGCCAGCATCTATGAGAAAAACGAACTTGATGCTATTTCAATGAGGTGATGGTGCCGGGAAAAAAATACATGCCTTTACTGCTGGCAGTATTCTTCTAAAAAAAAACATTCAGCCGGTCATATATGGTTGGGCTTTTTTCCGAAAGAAACATTACACTGGATGGTAACAAGTATGTTATAAACAACCTGTAACTTATTGAACATATCAAACTGTTTATATATGGTTGGACGTTTTCTTTTTTCCGAAAGAAACATTAAACTGGATGGCGATAAGTATGCTATAAACAAAGCCTGCGACAGCCTCATTTTAAAAAGGGGTCATCAGTGAGCGATGGTGGTATGAGAACACACAAGATTCAAGATTCAAGATTTAATTATCCTGTCACCCCTTTGGGGGTATGGAGGACATAAAACAAAAAAAAAACAATGTAATCCACTTTCAACATGACACAAAATGACTAAGCAAAATGCAGGAAGCGTTTTATGTGTATTAAAGGCGTATGGCATAATCACTAAAACATAGAGCAGGCTGGTCATCATAAACTTACACCATTTTGCTGAATTTTAAATATTTACTCAACTTTAACAGAACATTCTTGCCAGCCGAGAATAGTCTGCACAGGTTGTAAACAGATTTCACACTCGTATACTTTCTGGGAATAAAACGTACTCGTAACTCTTCATACTTTGGGCATTCCATAATGAAATGAAATTCGTCTCCAACATCTTGTTTACAATCTTTACAAAAGCGTTCCTCGCGGGCAAGACCAAGTCTTCTCCTACTTCAATCATGAGTTTTGTGATTACTACATCGGAATTTAATTAAGGGAAATATATATAGATCAGGTAATTGTTCAATGTAATTTTCACGTTTGAAATCTGTTTTATAATTTCTATAGAATAGGCATTTATTACTTGAATGTAACCCCTATTCCACGAACGTACATAGTTATCTTTCAAAGATAAAGAAATGTTTCTACATAACGATCTTCGTTAGAAAACTGCTGTGTGTTCCCAAATACAATCATAGCCTGTTTCTACAAAAATGCTTTGTATACACTTTTATCCACCCAGACATATAAATACCATTTTTATACAAGTCATATAAAAAACAATATATTTTACTCGAATATTTATCCGTTTGAGTTGCTAGTGAGATCCAGAATCGGATCATTCGGGTTTTAATTTGCACAGACAACGGAAAAATCCCAAGTTCCCCATATAATAACTCTGTCATGGTACTGCGATTAAGTGGAGTAAATGCTTTAAGAACTTAAGTTGCAAGCTTTCTATGATTTTGATATCTTCATAACCCCATATTTCACAGCCATATAATAGCACAGGTACAACCATCTTTTCAAATAGATCTAAAACAATATTCACGGGGTATTTTTGATTTCGAGCGACTTGGAGTAATGAAAACATTGCACTTTGTGCTTGATCATGCCTATGTTTTTTTACATTTATGAAATTTACCAGATCTACTAAAACAGATTCCCAAATATTTGAAACTATCTACTATTTCAATGACTTCGTTACCAAATTTAAACACGTGTTTATTATTCTTACGTCCCATGAATATCACAACTTTAGTTTTCTGTACATTAACAGTTAGTTTCCATCCAGTACAATACTCTTTAAACGCAGTAAGAGCTTTTTGCAAAGCATTACATGAGGTAGCAGCAAAACAGTGTCATCAGCATACAAAAGCAAAAATAAACAAAGATAACTGCTTAAGTCTGCATCAGGAAGATCTAAATCAAATTTAACGAAGTACAATTGTGATCAGAAAAATATTGTTCGAGGTCATTCAAAAACAAAGAAAAAAGAACCGGAGACAAATTTTCTCCTTGCCGCACACCTCTATAACTACTAAAATAATCAGATTTGTTACCGCTTATGAAAACACACGATTTGATTTGATGATACATGTTTACAATCACCTGGAGAATCTTACCATTCACTCCTTGCTTTACAAGTTTTTTGCCATAGTCCTAATCTCCACACAGAATCAAAAGCCTTCCTAAAGTCAACAAAAGCACAAAACAATTGCTTTTTTTTTTAGCAGCGCAAATATCTACAAGGCTTTTTCAAAACAAATAAATGATCCAATGTGGAATGACCACGACGAAAACCAGCCTGACTTTCAGAAAGCAGCTTATTACTTTCAAGAAAATCAGTTAATCGATTATTTCAAAATCGTTGTAAACAATTTACCTACGCAGCTAAGCAGTGTTATTCCACGATAATTGTCACAGTCGTCTTATTGCCTTTCCCTTTGTATTGGTAGAACAAGTCCCACTACCCATTCTTCAGGAATCACACCTGAGCTAAGAACTTTATTGAAAAGTTTACGATAAATTGTTGTCATTAAGGGCACGCTGTTCTTAATATATATTCGTTTATAATCCTGTCATCACCTGTTTTCATTTCTGCACTGCTGATTCTACATCTACATCCTCGATTGGTCTATTCAAAAACTCGAGATCAAAATTTTATATCACATTCAACATCATCTTCCACCCCATCATCATCAACGTGAAGATTCATATTTTTAAAGTGGTCATAAAGTTCATTCAAACCAATAGGACACGACACATTTGGTTTTCTTTTTATTTTTTGCCCAGTACTCTTTTGGTCGCTTTGTCCTTAAACACCTAATCTCTTTGTGCCATTCTTTGTTGTGAATTCTTTTCTGATTTTCTTAATACCTTCTTATAATCTTTACTTTTAATCAACAATTTACACGATTACCAATGGAGTCATTCTGTTTAATTTTATTTTTAGCTCTAAAATAAGCGGCCCTCCTATTCTTGCACACAATATTAAACCAAGGTTTATTTTGATTATGTTTTGACGACTGTCTTCTATTTCCTTTCTGAACTTCACCAAGGGTATCCTTGGCGGCTTTCATAAGAATGTGTGTTAACAACTCATTTATATTGGCTACTGATTCATTATCATTGTCAAGTAAATTGTTTAAATCTTCAACATCTTTAACACACAAACTTTCTCGGAAATACTCTGCTTTAGTAGCATCCCATCTTTTAATTTTGATTTGACCAGCATCAAGCTTAACATTTGAATATTCAACTGATTGTTGAAGCGCACGCGCACACACACACACACGCGCGCACACACACACACACACACACGCACGCACGCACGCACGCACGCACGCACGCACCACGCACACACACACACACACAGAGTTGTGTGTGTTCCTCAATAGGAATGTAATCAATCGCACACACGCATACTATCAAACACATACACGCGTTCACACACACACGCGCTCACACACACACTCACTCACTCACGCACGCACGCACCCGCACGCACGCACGCACGCACCACACACACACACACACACACACACACACACACACACACACAGAGTTGTTTGGGTGCCGCAATAGGAACGCAATCAAACCGCACGCACACAACACACTATCAAACAAATACACGCACTCACGCAAGCACGCACGCACGCACACACACACACACACACACACACACACACACACACACACATACACTCACATATACACACACCACACGCGCGCGCGCGCGCATGCGCACACACACACACACACACACACACACACACACACACACACACGCGCGCGCGCGCGCGCGCGCACACACACACACACACACACACACACACACACACACACACAAATTTGCGTACAAACGGATAAAATCAACACACACAAATCCACATACAGTCATGCACACACTAACGCGCGGGCACATCACTGTGTGCGTGCATGCTTGCTTTCGTGCGCGCGCGCGCGCGCGCGCGCGCGCGCGCGCGCGTGTGTGTGTGTGTGTGTGTGTGTGTGTGTTGACAGAGAGAGACACACACATACAGAGAAAGAATATGCGTGTGAGTGCGTGTGTTTCTTAATACATCATAATGTGTGTGTGTGTGTGTGTGTGTGTGTGTGTGTGTGTGTGTGTGTGTGTGTGTGTGTTGACAGAGAGAGAGACACACATACAGAGAAAGAATATGCGTGTGAGTGCGTGTGTTTCTTAATGCATCATAATGTGTGTGTGTGTGTGTGAGAGAGAGAGAGAGAGAGAGAGAGAGAGAGAGAGAGAGAGAGGAAGAGCAAAGAAGGAGGTGGGGGGGGGGACAGTCAGACAGTGGAAGATGACAATAAAAGAGAGAGTACAGGGTGGGGTGGAACAAACTGCCATCCTCAATACGCACGTTTGCTTTGGTAAAAGGAACACAACGAAATTCGTCAGTTACAGTTAGGTAACTTGAACCGAGAAACAAGGTTTATTGCCAACAACATATTCATTTGAACTTTACCCCCTCAGCTGCTTTTGCAGAGACGCACTCATTCCTTCCTTCCTTCCCTTCCCCCTCCCCCTCCCCACCCATTACCCCCCAGCCACACTAAACGCATTCTTCACAATTACTCAAACTTTCCCTACGTTCCCGTGGCGGTGCTTTTCCATGTACACTGGAAATCAATGACAGAGAGGTTAGAAATACATGCCACTGACTTACAGTGTTCATCTTCACGGTGCTGAAGTGACGGCCGAGGCGGGGAAAGACGGCAGACGTTTGGAACAAGCTTTACTGCCACCGAGACGCTCTGACCCTCAACGGTGAAAGAAGGGGAGAGTTGGAGCCACATTTATTGCTGCAGTAACCTCACAGCTTTTGCGTGTCTAGAAGAGCAGTGGACAGTATAGATCATTACACTAGAAACAGACATTAGAGAGCATTTCTGTTCATACCTATTACCCTCTGTTATGGATACTAAGTTGTGTCTCCTATTATTCTCCTATTTACAACTTAAGTGGAAGAACATCACATTGTGCTTTTCTGTTTGTGACTTCCCATTTTCATAACCTGTCAAAAGTTACTTGTTTGTATTGTGTTTTTAAATCAATATTCTGTTGCGCTGTGTTCTCTGTTCCTTTTTCTTTTTTTTTCTTTTTGGTTTGCTGCAGACTGTTTCACGCTTTTTCTGTCATTGTCAGAGGGGGCTTTCACGTGCCATTTGTGACCACAGAGGCCTGGCTCTCCTATAAATGCATAGAGAGATTCGTCAATGAAATGTGGATTTGTGTACTTATGATGGAGGTCTTTCACATTAATTCTACACTTAAGCTGCTCTCTACTTGCTCTGCCCAGAGCCCCTAGACTTGACAAATGCCAGGTTTGCAACAAGACGTCTGCACATTTCAATGCTTCAAGTTTGATCCTAGTTTGACTACACCAATAGAAAGAAAATAATCACAATATATCATACTATTTCTCTTATTTTCGACAGAATTCTGTTCCAAAGATGTCAACGTTGCCCAGTTTTTGTGAACCTCACTCAGTTCACAGGGAAGGACAATGTGAACCTCACTCAGTTCACAGGGAAGGACAATGACACGAAGCTGTCCTCCTACGCCATCCTTCTCTACGAAATCGCCTTAATGATGTGGAGGGTGCTGCCACCGATGTATGTGGTGCTGGGAACGTTTGGCAATGTGATGATCGTGGTGGTGATGCGGGGGATGAGAGGGTCCCAGTCCACGGCCTGTCTGTCGGTCTACTTCACTGCTCTGGCTGTCTCAGACCAGGGTCTCTTGATGACCTTGGTGCTGTATTTCTGGGTCGACACAGTCTACGGCTGGCCGCCATCTTTTTTTCCGCTTCAGTCTTTTTTGTAAAATCCCCAGATTTGTGTGTGGTACGTCACTTCCGTCACGTCAGCGTGGTTTCTGGTGACGATGACGTTTCAGCGAGTGACGTCAATTCTCGTGCCACACCGTGTCGGGGTTTTATGTACTGTGAGGAGAGGCAAGATCATGATTGCCGCCATTGTGGTCGTGTCCTGTGTGCTGAATGTCCATCTTCTCTTCACAGTGTCCTTCCATCCTGAGTACAACCGCTGTCTTTACCTGAAGGAGGTGCGGAACTTCATGGACGTCTTTCACCTGGCTGGACCTCATCTGGGGATCCATGATCCCCTTTCTCTTGCTCATCATCGGCAATTCCGTGCTCATCGTGCAGGTGATTCGATCCCTACAGCTTTCTCGGAAAATGAAAGGGAATGTGGACCATCAATCATCAGCGAGTAACGTGAACCCCATGGCGAGGACACTGATTCTGGTGTCAGTAGCCTTCTTAATACAGTCCCTTCCCATGCGAGTGTTTTGTTGTGTACAGAAGACCTCTAGGTGTCATCATTGACGATCCTGATTTCAAAGCAGAGGTAGACATGGTTGGCAGTGTGGCTTATTTGTTATGGTTCTCCACCAGTGCCAGCAACTTCTACCTGTACCTTTTGAGCGGCAGGAAGTTCAGAGATGGAACCATTCAGCGTCTGTGTTGCTGCTACTCTGCTAAATGAAGACCACAGTGGCGGCAGGTTCAATTTCATAGAGTTGATACTTCCACGAATAAAACTCTGTCTGCACTAAACATCACTATCGTAGTTGTATTCTTAACAGACATGCGCTTATCACAAACCATGTTTCCCTAAAATGTGAGCATGAATGAAAAAGATGAACATTCTTCGAGATCTGATGGTTATGATCAGTTTATGGTCAGATTAATCATCAACAATTCTAAACCGGGCATGTTTTAACAGCAGTCTTCAAGCGTCAATATGGACGAGATCAATAGTGTGCTGTTTTAATGACTCTGTCAAACCATGCAGAGAGAGTGTAATCAATGCAATGACAGGCAAAAGGTACGAGTACCACGACTTTTCCTCCGAGAAATCAAAGTGAGGCAGAAAGAAGGAAACAGTGAGTTAACAGTAAGGCAATTGTCTGGCACTCATAGTGACGCTGTTAAAGACATGTGTAACTGTTACACAGATGCTAATCGTGGAACCATGTCGTCTGAGTTTCCTGCAGAGAGGACAAACATGGGGGAAGGGATGTCGTCCCTCATACCCATACACCCAAAAAGGAAGTTCCAAGTGATCTATATCTTTTATCCTTGACACACTGACAGTTTTGTAGTACATATCTGATGGGAGGTATAATCACAAGTTTTACTGCTGCATACCTGTGTGGAATAGAGGACTTCTGAACTTGCTTCAAATTTGTGTACATGCTGGAAGTAGGCATATCAACAAACTTCACAGTTCTGTGTATGTAGGATGGGGTATATGGGCAAGCTTCAAAGCTGTGTGTATGTAGAATGGGAGTGTATGGGAAACCTTCACTGCTGTGTGTATGTTGGATGGGATATATGGGCAAGCTTCACTGCTGTGTGTATGTAGAATGGGAGTGTATGGGAAACCTTCACTGCTGTGTGTATGTTGGATGGGATATATGGGCAAGCTTCACTGCTGTGTGTATGTGTTGGATGGGGGTGTATGGGCAAGCTTCACTGCTGTGTGTATGTTTGGATGGGGATGTATGGGAAAGCTTCACCGCTGTGTGTATGTAGGATGGGGTATATGGCAAGCTTCACTGCTGTGTGTATGTTGGATGGGGGTGTATGGGAAAGCTTCACCGCTGTGTGTATGTAGGATGGGGTATATGGGCAAGCTTCACTGCTGTGTGCATGTTGGAGGGGATATAGGCAACCTTCAAAGCTGTGTGTATGTTGGATGGGGTATATGGGCAAGTTTCACTGCTGTGTGCATGTAGGATGGGGGTGTATGGGCAAGCTTCACTGCTGTGTGTATGTGTGTTGGATGGGGGTGTATGGGGACAGCTTCACCGCTGTGTGTGTATGTAGGATGGGGTATATGGACAACCTTCACTGCTGTGTGCATGTTGGGGGGGATATGGGCAACCTTCACTGCTGTGTGTATGTTGGATGGGGTATATGGGCAACCTTCAAAGCTGTGTGTATGTTGGATGGGGTATATGGGCAACCTTCACTGCTGTATGTATGTTGGATGGGGTATATGGGCAACCTTCACTGCTGTGTGTATGTTGGATGGGGTATATGGGCAACCTTCAAAGCTGTGTGTATGTAGGATGGGGGTTGTATGGGCAAGCTTCACCCTGCTGTGTGAGTATGTAGGATGGGGGTGTATGGGCAAGCTTCACTGCTGTGTGTATGTAGGATGGGGTATATGGGCAAGCTTCACTGCTGTGTGTATGTAGGATGGGGGTGTATGGGAAAGTTCATCGCTGTGTGTATGTAGGATGGGGATATGGGCAAAGCTTCACTGCTGTGTGTATGTAGGATGGGGTATATGGACAACCTTCACCGCTGTGAGCATGTTGGAGGGGTATATGGGCGACCTTCACTGCTGTGTGTATAATGTTGGAGGGGTATATTGGGCAACCTTCACTGCTGTGTGTATGTTGGAGGGGGATATGGGCAAGCTTCACTGCTGTGTGTATGTAGGATGGGTTATATGGACAACCTTCACTGCTGTGTGTGTATGTTGGAGGGGGATATGGGCAAGCTTCACTGCTGTGTGTATGTTGGATGGGGGTGTATGGGCAAGCTTCACTGCTGTGTGTATGTACTTCACTGCTGTGTGTATGTTGGGGCAAGCTGGATAAGCTTCATCGCTGTGTGTATGAAGGATGGGGTATATTGGACAACCTTCACTGCTGTGTGTATGTTGGAGGGGGATATGGGCAAGCTTCACCGCTGTGTGTATGTTGGATGGGGTATATGGGCAACCTTCACTGCTGTGTGTATGTAGGATGGGGGTATATGGACAACCTTCACTGCTGTGTGTATGTTGGAGGGGGATATGGGCAAGCTTCACTGCTGTGTGTATGTAGGATGGGGTATATGGGCAACCTTCACTGCTGTGTGTATATGGATGGGGTATATGGCAACCTTCACTGCTGTGTGTATGTAGGATGGGGTATATGGGCAACCTTCACTGCTGTGTGTATGTTGGATGGGGTGTATGGGAAGCTTCACTGCTGTGTGTATGTAGGATGGGGGTATATGGACAACCTTCACTGCTGTGTGTATGTTGGATGGGGGGATATATGGACAACCTTCACTGCTGTGTGTTGGAGGGGTATGTTGGCTGGGGTATATGGGACACCCTTCACTGCTGTGTGTATGTTGGAGGGGGATATGGGCAAGCTTCACTGCTGTGTGTGTATGTTGGATGGGGTGTATGGGCAAGCTTCACTGCTGTGTGTGTATGTTGGAGGGGGATATGGGTAAGCTTCACAACCTGGACAACCTTCACTGCTGTGTGTATGTTGGAGGGGGATACAGGCAAGCTTCGCCGCTGTGTGTATGTTGGATGGGGATGTATGGGCAAGCTTCACTGCTGTGTGTATGTAGGATGGGGTATATGGACAACCTTCACTGCTGTGTGTATGTTGGAGGGGGATATGGGCAAGCTTCACTGCTGTGTGTATGTAGGATGGGGTATATGGACAACCTTCACTGCTGTGTGCATGTAGGATGGGGGTGTATGGGCAAGCTTCACTGCTGTGTGTATGTTGGATGGGGGTGTATGGAAAAGCTTCACCGCTGTGTGTATGTAGGATGGGGTATATGGACAACCTTCACTGCTGTGTGTATGTTGGAGGGGGATATAGGCAACCTTCACTGCTGTGTGTATATTAGAAGGGGTATATGGACAACCTTCACTGCTTTGTGTGTGTTGGATGGTGTTTATGGACAACCTTCATTGCTTTGTGTATGTTGGAGGGGGATATGGGCAAGCTTCACTGCTGTGTGTATGTAGGATGGGGTATATGGACAACCTTCACTGCTGTGTGTATGTTGGAGGGGGATATGGGCAAGCTTCAAAGCTGGGCACAAATTTGATGCAGTAACATGGCAAGCCTTAAACTTGTGTGCATGGTGGAGGGGGGGGGGGAGATGGGCAAGCTTCATGTTGGACAGGGGGGATAAATGGGCAAGCTTTCATGCTGGATGATGGTATATGGGCAAGCTTGCATATTGGATAGGGGATAAATGGGCAAGCTTTCATGTTTGGATGATGGCATATGGGCAAGCTTTCATGTTTGGACGATGGCATATGGGCAAGCTTGCATATTGGATAGGGGGATAATGGGCAAGTTTTCATGTTGGATAGGGGATAAATGTGCAAACTTTCATGTGAGATGGGCGCATATGGGCAAGCCTTCGTGTTGGATGGGGACATATGGGCAAGCTTTCATGTTGGATGGGGGCATATGGGCAATCTTTCATGTTGGATGGGGGCATATAGGCAATCTTGCGTGTTGGATGGGGGCATATGGGCAAGCTTTCATGTTGATGGGGGCATATGGGCAAGCTTTCATGTTGGATGGGGGCATATGGGCAAGCTTACGTGTTGGATGGGGCATATGGTTAAAGCTTGCAGACTTGTTCCATGTTGTATGGGGTACAGGAAAGCTCATTCAGCGTGTCGTTGATGCTCTGCTAGGTAAAGATCAGATTGTTTGAGCAATAACGCTCCTTGATGTGACTCAGTGGGTGAAATGCAGCCTGCACTATACATCACTATCGTCATCTTAGTTAAAGCGACAGGCTCCTGGTACAAACCGTTTCGTTCCCTTGAAAGTTTGCATTACTGAAAAAGCTAAATGTCGTTGATTGTCGACTGATCATAATCAGTTTATTTTAAGGCTATCCCTGAGTTGTGCTGACGCCTTTCATTGCACACACACACACACACACACACACACACACACACACACACACACACACACACACACACACACACACACACGCACGCACGCACGCACGCACGCACGAACGCATGCACGCATGCACAGAGATAGAGACAGACAGACAGACAGAAACCCATAAGCTTTAACGCCACACTTCGATTATCAGCACGGGCAAGATCTCTCTCCGGGCTCCCTTCATAACCCTTCAACGTCATAGTATCCAAAACAATACTGAACCAAGAAGAAAGTCTGACTTTCATGACTTTCTCAAAATCAATCAATTTAGGCAGCAAGAAAGAAGCGGCAGGTTGAACAAATATATCTCTCCCGCCTTCATAATGGCACTGTTAAAAGGCACATAACTCCAACACCAATGCCAATCGTGGTACCAAGTAGAACAGATACATCTCACCGGCCCTCATAATGGCACTGTTAAAAGGCACATAACTTAAACACCAATGCTGATGGTGGTACCACTTCACCTGTCACTCTTACAAACAAAGGGGACAGAAAAAAAACAAAGATTTCCAGCCCACAGCAGCCCCCAAAGAAGCTCTGACAGTGCACGTATTGCTTTCATTCGGCTCGAGCGCGTGGTGGAGAGTACATGTCGGATGAGGGGTGTATGTGCAAGCTTCACAGCCGAACTCATGTGCTAGACCAGGGTTTTATGGACAAACTTTATTGTTCTGTACACAAGTCAGTTGTGATGGTCTAACTTCACAGCTGTGTACACATGTTGGAACAAATGGTCATACTTCACAGCTGTGTACACATGTTAGAACAGATGGTCATACTTCACAGCGTGAACACATGTTAGAACAGATGGTCATACTGCACAACTGTGTACACGTGTTGGTAAGAGATGGTCATACTTTACAGCTGTGTACATTGGAGCAGATGGTCATACTTGACAGCTGTGTACATGTATGAAGTAGGGGATATACGGACAAGATCAAAGGCTATTGCCACACTTGAGAACTGGCTTTATGGTTCTGCTTTACTGGCGTGTACAGGAAGAGATGAAGGATATATGGACAACATGTACAGTTGTACAAATATGTCGAAGAAGGTATAGATAGATTGATTGATAGGTAGATTGATAGATAGATAAAGAGAGAGAGAGAGAGAGAGACAGACAGACAGATAGATAGATAGATAGATAGATAGATAGATAGATAGATAGATAGATAGATAGATAGATAGATAGATAGATAGATAGGCAGATACAATGAGAAGAGGGAGGGAGGGAGGGAGATAACAGACACGCTCGTCTTCAAGTACCTCGTAATCCATCAGTGTCTGTGGCAATTAAAGAACTTTTTTTTTCTGGTGACATGTTCAACATTGGGCCCTCTGAGCTCCAGCAGCATAGAAGCAGTGGAACCACAAGAGGAAACATCTACAGACCAACACTCAGCAAACAACTACTGTGAATAACATCTGCCTACGTGCAGTGGAACCACAAGAGGAACATCTACAGACCAACACTCAGCAAACAACTACTGTGAATAACATCTGCCTACGTGCAGTGGAACCACAAGAGGAACATCTACAGACCAACACTCAGCAAACAACCACTGTGAATAACATCTGCTCACGTGCAGTGGAACCACAAGAGGAACATCTACAGACCAACACACAGCAAACAACCACTGTGAATAGCATCTGCCTACGTGTAGTGGAACCACAAGAGGAACATCTACAGACCAACACACAGCAAACAACCACTGTGAATAACATCTGCCTACGTGCAGTGGAACCACAAGAGGAACATCTACAGACCAACACACAGCAAACAACCACTCTCAATAACATCTGTTCACGTGCCTAATGCTGCTGTCTTTACTACTTCCAGTCCAGATAGAGTGACAAACATTGGCAAGATTTTTCCGCAGAGAAGTACAGTAGAAAGAAACTCGTGGAGAGCGTGGCAGCAGAGAGTCCTCAGAAGAGAAGCCCCCTTCAAGCAAGCGTTTCGGCCCTTATCTCCTGACACTCTAGGGGGGTTGGGCCACATCCGGTTCGTGACTCCGGATGTCCCTCTGCTGCCCCTTTTTTTCCCATCTTGGGACGAGCCATGGCTGAGATTCGAACCCATGACTCTCTGGACATGCTCATTTTCCACTTAATGACTCGCGCACCAACTACTACTGAGCCACTGGAACACCTGATATTTGTAGAAAAGTTAATCCTTATGAAGTTCGCTTTTGTTCCTCCTTGACCAGATCCAGCTTGAACACCTCTCTGCTGCTCTTGTGTCTTCTTCTTTTTGCTCTTCCTCTTCCTCGCAGATTCCGCTTTGCTGAGGGCGCTGTGTTTTGCTTTCAAGTCTTTCCAGAGTTTTTCCAAGCCTTGTTTTCCGGCTGGCAGTGCGGTCTTCATTTGCTTCTTGAGGTTTTTTCTTTTGGACCCTGACCTTGTCCATCTCTTCTTGGCGTCTGGATTTCTTTGGAGGTGTTTTTCTCTTTAGGTAGTTTTGCTCTATAGGCGTATCTACATGTGGCATACACAATGTCCCCATATGTGGCTAGTTTGTGTTCCAGGGTGCTTTTCCCTATCAGTGCATCGAGTCTTTGGACGATTTTTTGCATCCAGTTTCTCCCAATCTTCAGTCTCGCTTGCTCGTGGCCGATTGAGTCTCAGGCGCCTGGCTTTGAGGGCCTGTGCAAATTCCTCATCCGAACCAAACAGCGTGGATATCCTTGGCACTGTGGTTTAAATCCTGGCCTTGGTCTTCCGACGTCTTAGCTGCTGATGCGGTGCGCTGCTGCTCATTCAGATGAGTCTTCACACATCCCATCTTTGTACAAAAAGCACAAAAACTGTTCAAAGACGGGGTTTAATTGATGTATATTTTGCACGAGGAAAGATATATTTGGATCTGGTAGTGAAGTATGTATACTTCGCCCTGTGTTTAGTATTGAAGGCAACATACTATATGTGTAGTATTGAAGGCACCATACTATGTGTCTAGTACTGAGGGCACCATACTGTGTGTCTAGTACTGAAGGCACCATACTATGTGTCTAGTACTGAAGGCACCATACTATGCGTCTAGTATTGTAGGCACCATACTATGTGTGTAGCATTGAAGGCACCATACTATGTGTCTAGTATTGAAGGCACCATACCATGTGTCTAGTACTGAAGGCACCATACTATGTGTCTAGTATTGTAGGCACCATACATGTGTCTAGTACTGAAGGCACCAAACTATGTGTCTAGTACTGAAGGCACCATACTATGTGTCTAGTACTGAAGGCACTGTACTATATGTGTAATATTGAAGGCACTATACTATGTGTCTAGTACTGAAAGCACCATACTATGTGTCTAGTACTGAAGACATGCTGGCAACTTCCAAGACTTTTGGTCGGTACTGGGCGCAGTGGCGGCTTCACCTGTGACACCTTCAAATCTCTGTGAAGTTCCTTCTCCGAGGGTTGTGGTGTTACTGGATCAGCTGTCCTGTCCATCTCCGAGGGTTGTGATGTCACAGGATTAGCTGTCCTGTCCATCTCCGAGGGTTGTGGTGTTACTGGATCAGCTGTCCTGTCCATCTCCGAGGGTTGTGATGTCACAGGATCAGCTGTCCTGTCCATCTCCGAGGGTTGTGGTGTTACTGGATCAGCTGTCCTGTCCATCTCCGAGGGTTGTGATGTCACAGGATCAGCTATCCTGTCCATCTCCGAGGGTTGTGGTGTCACAGGATCAGCTGTCTGTTCTGTCCATCCGACCATACCCTCCAGCCGTATATCCCAAACACCCGACCAATACCCTCTAGCCGTATATCCAAGACACCCGACCACTATCCAGCCGTATATCCAAAACACCCGACCAATACCCTCTAGCCGTATATCCAAGACACCCGACCAATACCCTCCAGCCGTATATCCCAAACACCCCGACCAATACCCTCTAGCCGTATATCCAAGACACCCGACCACTATCCAGCCGTATATCCAAAACACCCGACCAATACCCTCTAGCCGTATATCCAAGACACCCGACCAATACCCTCCCGCCGTATATCCAAGATACCCGCCCAATACCCTCCAGCCGTATATCACACCCGACCAATACCCTTTAGCAGTATATCACACCCGACCAATACCCTCCAGCTATATATCCAAGACAAGGATGGTTCCAATTCCAATCAAAATGTAAATGTATTCATTGTGGTGGAATGTTCAGGTCCTGCACCTTTCAGTCGATGCAATGCCAAACTTGGGTGCGTTCTGTCCGCAGGTCTACTGCTGGAGAACTTAGGAACCGAAATACTGGAGAAATGAACAGGAGTATGACATGTGGTCTAGTTCTCTCTTTGACCCAGCTTTTTAAAAGTCCTCTGGCACTGAAGAACGGATCCTTTGGCAGTAGTAACAGGGTAACAGAGTGGAATGGGGAGTCGTATGTTGTCACACACACACACACACACACACGCGCGCGCGCGCGCGCGCGCGCGCGCGCGCACACACACACGCACGCACGCACGCACGCACGCACGCACGCACGCACGCACACACACACACACACACACACACACACACACACACACAAAAGATCACTGACAAGATCAATACCAAACTCTCTTTATTAGGACATTCTATCATGCCGGACCATTGCAATCAACAAAGTGCCATGCAAAAAATTCCAGTCTGACCGACTTCCTTAAATGATATCAAAGTGGAAGATGAAGAAGAAAAGGGGAGGTAGACAGCGAGGTACATTTTGGCACTCAATGTGACACTGTTAAAAGGCACATAACTTTGTAGCAATGCTACACAAGGAGATTATTCATCTAGCGCTCGTGCAGGCAGGAGAAACAGAACGGACAAGGTTACCCCCGCCCCAACAATGGAAGTTCCAAGCATGCAAATATACCTTTCAAGGGAAAATCAGGACTCCAAAAGCACCCGCGAAATTCTTCACGGCAGGAGGCAGCGAATCATGACCAAGAACAACAGTGCCACTCGGAACATGCAGGCAGAGTCTGCTGGACGGGGCAGATGACTGGGAGTGCACTGCAGACCTCCCAGAATGGAAGAGTCACCCAGAGATCATCAGCAAGAGTGGCATGAGACCAGACATAGTAGTCCACTCTCAGTCAACCAAGCAGCTGATCATGATTGAGCTCACGGTGCCATATGAGAACAAAATGGAGGTAGCTCAAATCTGCAAGACTGAAAAGTATGCTGATCTGGCAAACAGCCTGAGGAGAGAAGGCTATCAGGCCAATGTCCTCACTGCTGCAGAAATTGGAGCTAGGGGGTTTGTGGGAACGTCTGCATACAGCTTCATGAAACAGCTCTTAGTTGCAGGGAGGGAAAAAAGCAGAGCCCTGAAAGCAATGGCAGAAGCAGCAGAGAGGTGTTCAAGCTGGATCTGGTCAAGGAGGAACAAAAGTGAACTACATAAGGCTTAATTTCCCTACAAATATCAGGTGTCCCAGTGGCTCAGTGGTTAGTGCGCGAGTCATTAAGTGGAAAATGAGCATGTCCAGAGGGTCATGGGTTCGAATCCCAGCCATGACTCGTCCCAAGATGGGGAAAAAAGGGGCAGCAGAGGGACATCCGGAGTCATGAACTGGGTGTGGCCCAACCCCCCTAGAGTGTCAGAAGATAAGGGCCGAAACACTTGCTTGAAGGGGGCTTCTCTTAAGAGGACTCTCTGCTGCCAAGCTCTCCACGAGTTTCTTTCTACTCTACTTCATCCGACACTTGTTCAGAATTCAAAGTAAACGTGGGATGAGAGATTTATGTGCAAGATTCACTGCCGTGTGGACATGTGGCATACGGGATTTATAGGCAAGATTCACAGCTGCGTACTCATGTGAGGTCAGGGATTTATCGTTTAGATTCACAGCTGTGTACTCATGTGAATTAAAGGATTTATAGACAAGATTCACGGCTGTGTACACATGGGAGATGTGGGATTTATTAACAAGCTTCAATATTTCGTAATTTGTGGGGAACGAGGAATTAATGAGGAGCTTCAAAGCCTTGTGCTTGTAAAGGATTCATAGACAGGAATCAAAATTATGTACTTATGTCGGACGAGCGATTTGTGAGCAAGTTTCACCGTTGTATACTTGTTGGAGAGGTGATATATGGGCAAACTTCACAGGTGGATAAATACTGGACAGGGATATATTGGCAAGCTTTGCAGGTGTGTATATGTTGTTTAGGGGTATACTGACAGGCTTCAAAGATGTGTACATGTTGGTAAGGGTTATACTGACAGGCTGCGAAGATGTGTATATGTTGGTTTAGGGGTATACTGACAGGCTTCAAAGATGTGTATATGTTGGTTAGGGGTATACTGACAGGCTTCAAAGATGTGTTAGTTAGGGGTATATTGACAGGCTTCAAAGATGTATATATGTTGGTTAGGGGTATATGGGCAAGCTCTGCAGCTGTATACACACTGGATGCCTGCCATAAAAAGCTTTCCATGTGTGGACGTGTTGGATGTAGGCATATGGACAAGCGTCAAAACTGGATGAATAGACTGGTTGTAGGTACATAGACAAGCTTCTCAACCGCGTACATATTGGACGGGAGTGTATAGAAGGTGTACATGTTGATGATGTAGGTGTATGGACACGCTTCTCAACTGTGCACACATTGGAGGGGTGTATGGAGAGAGTACTTGTTGGATGCAGGGATATGAAAATCTTCAGACTTTGAATACCTGTTGGATGCAGGTATATGGACAACCCCAAAGCGGTGTATATTCTGAATGGGGTATGTTGGCAAGCTGTATAGATGTTGCGTGAGGAGTATATTGCCAAAGCGATTGTTCGTTCTTCGTTTTCATTGTCCTAAATGTTATTTGTTTTGCCTGCAGAAGACCTAAGAGGTCAAAAGACATCTAGTTTGTCCATCGGAATCAATAAATTTTCTTTTTAAAGGTGTGTGCATGTTGGATGCGGGTATACGAACAGCAGTGCATGTTAAACGCAGTTGTATGGAGAATCTTCATGAATGTGTTCATGTTGGATGGGAGATTATGGACCAGCTTTACAGTGGGGTCTGACAGGAGTCCAGGGGCATGATTTACATGTCCTGGATGTGGGTATTTAGGCAAGTTTTAAAGACGTTCACAGGTGTTTACATTCTGGAAGTGACAATGTAGACAATTGTTTATGTGTTCCAATGTTGGATAGGGTTACGTGAGCAACATTATAGGAGAACACATTTGGACTGGGGTATACAGGCAGCTTGTGAACAGGTCAGATAAGGTCAAGTTGTATATACATGTGAAATGTAAGTATATGGCCAAACCTTACAGGTGTATACATGTGGAATGCAAATATATGGCCAAACCTTATAGATATATACATGTGAAATGTAAGTATATGGCCAAATCTGATAGGTGTATACATGTGGAATGCAAATATATGGCTAAACCTTATAGGGGTATACATGTGAAATGCAAGTATATAGCCAAACCTTATAGGTGTATACGTGTGAAATAGGGTGTTTGGTCAACCTCATAGGTGTGTACATGTTGGAGGTGGGTGACACAAAAAACGTGTTGCCCGGCGTCCATTTCTGATAAAGGAAAGTTTTTATATCCCATTTTAAAGTTTTCGTTGCAGAAAATACGTTTGCTTTATTTTGCATGAATCTACACTTTAGCAAACATAAGACGGCATGAAAACGTTTCGTCCGAAATTCATTTATTTTGCTTTCTACGAACCTGTCCAGTCCATATACATTAAGGCCATCCATATCAGAATATTACAAATGTGATACTGTTTTCTTCTGTGTGTGTGTGTGTGTGTGTGTGTGTGTGGTGTGTGGTGTGTGTGTGTGTGTGAGAGAGAGAGACAGAGAGAGACAGAGAGAGAGAGAGGAGAGAGAGAGAGAGAGAGAGAGAGAGAGAGTACAGTTATTTTCATCTGCAGTGTTCTGTTTTTCTTGTTCCTGCCTTCTGTTAAGGAAGATGTGTTGGCATCTGACGATAAGCTGGGCAAGTGTTGTGTTACATACATGAGGCATGGTGACACATTTGTTGTGTTACATACATGAGGCATGGTGACACATGTGTTGTGTTGCTCACAGAGACATGGTGACACATGTGTTGTGTTACATACATGAGGCATGGTGACACATGTATTGCACACAAGAGGCATGGTGACACATGTATTGTGTTACATACATGAGGCATGGTGACACATGCGTTACATACATGAGGCCATGCGTGACACATGTGCAGGTTTATACATGAGGCATGTGACACATGTTGACACACACACAGACGTACTCTCATGTCATGTCGCAAGATCTATGCGGCACCACCAAAATTAAGTTAGCAATCAAAAATCAGTGGTTTACGTCATTACGTGAGTAAGATAATCAGTTGAAGGTGTAGATCTGATCAACACACTGTGATGATGATCTTGAATCAAACAGAATCAATTATCATCCTCCATGCCGGGATGGCTGTGATTTGTAACATGAGCAGGGAAGGGTCAGAATTCTTCCTCTCTAAATAAGAATTTACTTTTAACTTTTCCATGTCAAAATGCCATTTAAATATGTCATAATGCTGTTCAGATTAATCGGATGGTTCAAATATACATAGTGACCGTTACCTACAGTCGTTCAATGATAAATCTACTGATAGTCCATATGAAGTAGGTTTTAAATGGATCAAAATAATTGCATATACGTATGACATGATGTCGGAGTGGGATTCTGAACTTTACCGAGTGTCAAGACACACATGCGCATGCAAACACACCACTGGGCAGCTGTTCTGACAGCCACTGTCAGATCACTTATTTTAATACCCAGCCCATTCATCACTCCCTCACCCGTGCTTCTTCCTAACCCCTCCCCCCTCCCCATGGTCCCTGGTTGTCCTGTCTCAGCCTTTGACTGGGAGTAGACAGAGTGTGTGTGGTATTTGTGTGTGTGTGTGTGTGTGTGTGTGTGTGTGTGAGAGAGAGAGAGAGAGAGAGAAGAGAGAGGAGGAGAGAGAGGGAGAGAGAGAGAGAGATGGGAGAGAAAGTTGGAAGGTGGAGGCTCTTGCTGGGAGGATGGATAGGACACTGTGAGCATGAAGTGCGGACTTGGTTGTGAGGGAAGCAGTACTGTTACTGCTCAGGTGTTTGTGGATGGAAGAGAGGAAAATATAGACTAATCAGACAACTGTGTCTGCATATATACACTTGTACCCTCATGCACACAATTAGTTTATAATAACATGTTATTGTAAACATTAGTCAAATCATTTTAACCTCTCCAGCATAACTGTACTTGGCTTTGAGGATACATCCATACAAGCGTGTTCTTCGATTTTCATCATCAAAAGGCATTGTTCCACTCAACAAAAATGTACGTAATCACCCCTATTGCCCACATATCCACCTGCACTGAGTAGGTTTTTTCTGGCCAGAATTTCCGGGCAATATATTCAGGAGTACCACAGGTAGTTCTCATGCAATTATCTGGGGCCACTCATCATGTGGCTCAGTCCGAAATCTGTGATCATGATCTTGGAGTCGTGTGACCTGGGTGATAATACAGCAGGTTTTCTGGCTTCAAGTCTCTGTGTGCGATGCCTAGTCCATGCAGGTACTCGACACACCTTCCAGCACCATTCTTAACACTCGCACTGCATCGCGCTCTGTGAAGCTTCCTTTGGCAATGATGCGGTCGAAAAGTTCTCCGCCCAGTAGCAAGTTCCATCACCATGTACACTTCTCTCTGGCGTTTCAAACACTTCCACTAGCTGGATAATAAAACGGTGCCGAACTCGCCGCAAAACGTTCAACTCCGCTTCGAAAACTTCTTTGCCCCTGAATGCGGTCGATCATTTTGATGGCGTAAGTTGCTTGGTCATACGGTGTTCCACTCTCACAACACGGCTGAAACTTCCGCGCCCGATCAGCGCTTTGATGTCGTATTTCGCCGTGACCCGCGGGTCAAACTTATCGCGGTATTTTTTCACCTTTTTATTTGCCCGTGGGCCCTGTCCGTTATTGTGACCGTCCACTGGATAATTTTTCCCACCTGCACCTCCTCCTTCACGCGTTTCGATTGGTTGTCTGCTTGGAGTACTCTCCTCGCGAGGCTTTCCCCGTCTTGGCATCATGGCCATAAATTGTTTGCACAAGGTGCGCGTTGGGCGGTGACTCTGGAACCAACTTGCTACTCACGCAGCCCATAGCAGCTCGAAACTTTTTTTCGTCGTCGTGGTCATCCCCTCGCCACGACAGGACGGAACGAAAACAAAGTGGTGAGGTGATGACAACACAAACCAAGCACCTTACTCCTATGGTTGAAGGAAGCTCTCCTCCATTCTGAAGCCACTGTAGACTTTATTGCAGACTTCAAAACACAACTGGGTTTTCGATTCTACGCGGCAGAATATAGTACGTGGTACCGACTCTTTTTCCTCATATATCTAACATAATCTCAAGGTAATTGATCACTCGTTATACCTTGTTTTTTATTCTTTGAGCGAGAAAAGAAGAAATTTACGTCTGTATCATATGAGGTGAATGAACCGAAAAGCATAGGCCTGCCGAAAAAAAAAAAAAAAAATCCTTCTT
>JADBJO010025309.1:0-5000 GCA_016801955.1 Conus betulinus
ACTTCTACCCTCAGTAACCAACGCTGACCCTTTCGCAACGGCCGACCCTCCTACCAACTGACCTCTCGTTCTTAAATTAACAACTCAGGTCAAAGCCGCCGTTCGCAAACGCGACAACCCACTCGCGACCATTTTTTGCTGTCCGCCACCGCATTACCGACCTCAACACCTGAGGGACCACACCCAACTCCGCCTTCGCTATACAATTAAACCCATAGGCCATAAAAGGTCCCACAACCCCACGCCCACCCACAATTACAGGCCCCAGCTTTCTATTACGAGGTTATAAAGCCGTACCCACAAGCTTGGAAATCATAGAGCCCTCACCCCCCCAACCCCTCCCAGACAGCTAAGTCGGGGTCGGCCTCCAGGGACACTCGGTTATTTCTCCAATTTTGTTAACATCCTTTTTAGCTGATCTTCCGAACTTGTCCACACTTGTCCACTTGACACCCCGAAACCACTATAAGCTCCATTTGCTGATGCTATTTGTCAAACAAAGCTAGAAAAAGTCTTAACTTTTTGAAGGTAATAAGCAGACAGCACGGGGGGGCAGGACACAAAGGCACTAATATCTCTCGCTACCTCCCTTGTACGTTCTCGGCTGACGTATGGCCAGGAGGTTTTTTTCAGCGCTCCAGCGCACTTGTTAAAGAAACTGCAGAGCATAGATTCCAAAGCTTACAAACTTGCTCTGGGTGTACCAATACACGCGTCAATTTTAGGAACTTACACAGAAGCAGGTATTCTACCCCTCGATGAACAAAGAAAAGCCCTCAGCTGCGAAATTTATCCTTAAAACTTCTGCTTATGAAACATTTTCACAAAAAGAAACAAAATCTTAATTCAGAAACCGACTTTTGCAAAAAGAGCTAGAACAATACAGTCATTGAAGTCCATAACACATTTGCCTCAGATATTATCTGTAATACAGAGCTGAATGGGAAAAATGTTGCAAATTAAACCTTCATTTTCTCCACTTCCAGAATGGGAACAAAATCAACCAATATTTGACATTGATCACACAGATTTATCCAAAAAACCATCCCCTAATCTATTAAAATGTTTAGTTGATTCCCACTTGGAAAGTAAATATACAGACCATCTAAGATATACACCGATGGATCAGTTCTTGATGATGGAAATACTGGTGCAGCTTTTGTGTAATACCCTCATTAAAAACAGAAAAAAACGATACTACATTGGTAAACATTATTCCATTTTACTGCTGAACTTGTAGCCATACTTATGGCATTAAATTACATTGTAGATCTTTCGACGGATACATGCAAAATCTTATTCTGTGTGGACTCAAAGTCTGTTTTTACAAGCCATTAAATCCCGAGGCATAAAAAAAACGACTAGAAATGACTATTGAAATAAAAACATATTATTCATGAGTTGTCTCTAAAGGGTACCAGTATTACCTTTTGCTGGATTCCTTCTCACTCCGGAATCACCCCAAACGAGTGGGCAGATCATGCGGCTAAAAGGGCAGCAAAAAATACAGAAGGATCACAGCATCTCGACATTCGACTAGATCTGCATGAATTTAACCAGCGCATAAAAAAGTGTCTCAAAATCAGGTTGCTGAACTGCAACAAAAAAAAAAAAATAGTCAGTATTACCAGCACTGTGTACAAGCAAAGAATGCAGCGAATCCGAAATCTTTTTAAACAATTTATCTGTAATGCATTCCAGACATGTTACTAGTTTGATGTATAGGTTCCGATAAAATGCTTTTAGAACAAAGTATTCTAAAAATATACATTGCATATGTGGCAAACAAATTACTGTAAACCACCTACTTCTTCACTGCCCAGGAGTTAGGCACTTTGATCCTAAGATATAAAGTTAGCAGATCAGTTGTCAGCCAGTGCACCATTATCCACTGAAAATATTTTAAATAATCACTCATTACTTTGCGTGTTCTCTGAAATTTTTAATTCCGGTCCACTTGGTATCTATCTCTGATGTACTTTAAAAAACTGACATTGTTGTGTTGTACGACATTAATATAAAAGAGTTACGATTATATGATATATGTGGTTATCCCACCACCCCCCCACCTCCCACTCCCTTCCTCTATTCCGTCCTCCTTCCCACCCTGATGCCCCCCATCCCCACCCGCAAACTTTCTCCTCCCCCACCCCTCTCCCTGCATTATGCTCCAATTCTACTAAATTTGTTTCATTTCATATACTTTAATTCCCCCGATCAACATACACTCAAGGCTAGATAAACGACCAGAATAAGTAAATATGTTGATGGTGGTTGACTTGGGTCACTGAGCGCAGTTCATCATGGTTTGAAGGGGTGGAAAGGGCAGAGGTGGGAGTAGTGGGCAATACTGAATGTAGGGGTGATCATGGTTCACAATAGAAATGGGGAGTGTTGATGGACAGCAAAGAAGAGAACAAAGGGGGGGGGGAGGAAAAAAAAAAAAAAAAAAAAAAAAGAAGGGGAAGGGGGGGGGGGGGGGGAGAAAGAAGAAAGGGAGGGGGAAGGAAGGGGGAGGAAAAAAAAAAAAAAAAAAAAAAAAAAAAAAAAAAAAAAAAAAAAAAAAAATAAAAAAAAAAAAATAAATAAAAAAAAGGGGGGGGGGGGGGGGGGGGGGGGGAGAAAAAGAGGAGAGGAGGGCTGATGATTTGGGGTGATTTGGGGTGAGGTATCATTCCCTGACATTGAGCCCATGTGGGCCCAAGGTGCCAAGGCGCTGTATTAACTGGCTCTCCATGTATTTCCTGTAGTTACCTTTTTGACGACCATTTCTCCAAAGGGCTGCCACTCTGATGTGGGAAAGATGGTGATGGTCCGAATTGAAGTGGTTTGCCACAGGAGTGTCTTTTCCTGTGAGGATGCTGTCTCTATGCTCTTTAAAACGTTCATTTAGAGATCTGTATGTTTCACCCACATACATCTTGGGACAAAGGGTACAGCTAAGAATATAGACTATATTTTGAGTCTGGCAGGTGAAGTGGGACCTCATGTGGAAGCTGCGTCCGGATGGGCCTTGCACAGTAGTTGTTGGATTAAGAAAGTCACAGGTTTTACATTTGGGTTTCTTGCACTGGAAATTGCCTGGTTGGGTTGAGGGGGATGAAGGGTGGAAGGTAGAGTGCATCAGGTGGTCACCAAGGTTTTTGTTGTCCCTTTGAATGCCACCATAGGTGGTAGACTGAAAATGCTTTGGAGAGCTGGATCCTCCTTCAGGATAGTGAAGTTGCGGAGCAGAAC
This sequence comes from Conus betulinus, assembly GCA_016801955.1. Classification (NCBI taxonomy): domain Eukaryota; kingdom Metazoa; phylum Mollusca; class Gastropoda; order Neogastropoda; family Conidae; genus Conus; species Conus betulinus. Next base: position 3,238 of record JADBJO010025309.1, read on the forward strand.
GTTTTTTCACAAATAGATGTGTGTGGATGGTAGGTCAGAGAGTGGCAATGCATCGGTCATTGTCTGTAGTCTTTTCCTTGTCTTGTAGGAGCTGGTGTCTGGGGATGGACTGTGCTCGTTCAAGGGCCATCTGAACTGTAGCTTGTGGGTAGCCTCTATTGGTGAAGAAGGTAGTCATGGCCGCTGCTTCTTTGGTGTAATTATCATCGGTGCTACATAGTCTGCGAAGTCGAAGGAATTGGGAATACGGGATGCTTTCTTTCATGGCAGGAGGGTGGCTTGATGAAAACAGGAGGTAAGAGTGGGAATCAGTTGGTTTGTAGTGCACTGTTGTGTGGAGAGACCGTGAAGTGCTTTGAATACTGATATTGATGTCCAAAAATGAGAGGGAAGAGTCCGAGATTTCGTATGTGAATCTGACTGAAGGGTGAAAGGCGTTAGCATAGTCAATGAAGTATTGGAGTTCCTGTTTAGGTAGAGTGCTGATTCCGAAAACAGTCGTCTATGAATCTTTTGAAGACTTCAGGTAGACGTCCAGGGTATTGAGCAAAGATTTGTGTCTCAATGTGCCCCATAAAGAGGCAGGCATATGATGGGCCCATGCGCGTGCCCATGGCAACTCCTTTAGTTTGTTGGTAGGCCTCGTTCCAAATTCGAAAGAATTCAGAGTTAACACAAGTTCAGTCAGGCGCAAGATGGTGGTTGGGTCAAGGTCAAAGTCGCTTTGTTTCAAGTAGTGTTTAACAGCAAGAAGTCCATCTTTGTGCGGGATATTAGTATACAATGATGTCACATCCATTGTGAAAAGGAATTGATGTTCACTGTCAGGCGGAAGGTGTAATTATAGAAAATCTGCAGGGCATGGTTGGTGTCTTTCACATAGGTTGGTAGGTTGTGGACGAGGGGTTGGAACAACTGATCAAGAAACTGTGACAGTTGAGCAGTTGGGCAGGAGCAGGCTGAAACGATAGGTCTACCAGGGTTACCGTTCTGTGAATCTTCGGTAGTAGGTAGAATTTTGCAGTGCGAGGTTCTTTGACTATAATTCTTGTTGCTTCTTGGGGGAGATGACCTTTGGAAACTGCTTCTTTAATGGTCCTCCGGACCAGTGCATTGTCTTGTTTGGTGTTGGGGTTTTGATGGGAGCATAGGTTGAGGAGTCAGAGAGCTGGCGTTTGGCTTCTTCTTCATACAAGTCTTTTTGCCAAACCACTACAGCCCCTCCCTTATCTGCTCTTTTTTGATGATGATGTCGGGTCTCTGTTTCAGTTCTTTCAGGGCCTGAAACTCTGCTTGGGTGAGGTTGGATTTTCTCACAGGGGGCAGGTTAATTTATTAATGTCATGTTTGCACTTGTCAATATAATAGTCAAGAGCAGGATATCGTCCATCCTTGGGGGTCCAATCACTCCTTTCATAGGGGAACAGCTGTGCTAGATTGTTAGTGGCATTAGGTGCTGTGGGTAGTGAGCAGCTCTCAAAGAAAGCCGCGAGTCGAAGTCGGCGGAAGAATCGTTCACAGTCATATAGCATGTCTGTCCGGTGGGCCTTAGGTTGAAGGGGAACAAATTTTAGTCCCTTTGCAAGAAGTTGACGCTGGGGGTCGGTCAAGTAAAGATCATCTGGAATAGTTGTCACCAATTTTTCCACTGGTGACTGGTTGGCACTTGAAGGTGTGGGCTGATCCTTAGTGAGGTTTTGCAGTTTAGAAGCTTTGATTGCTTGTAAAGTAGCATGCAGTTGGCGGTTTGCATTCAGGGTTGT
>JADBJO010025309.1:10000-15000 GCA_016801955.1 Conus betulinus
ATGTCTGACTTTCAACGTCTGCATCAAGTCTGTCTGTCTTTCAACGTCTGCATCAAGTCTGTCTGTCTGACGACATCTGCATCAAGTCTGTCTGTCTGACATCGTCAGCATCAAGTCTGTCTGTCTGACATCGTCTGCATCAAGTCTGTCTGTCTTACAACGTCTTCATCAACTCTTGTCTGTCTTACGTCATCATCAAGTCTTGTCTGTCTTACAACGTCATCATCAAGTCTTGTCTGTCTTACAACGTCATCATCAAGTCTTGTCTGTCTTACAACGTCTTCATCAAGTCTTGTCTGTCTTACAACGTCATCATCAAGTCTTGTCTGTCTGACAACGTCTTCATCAAGTCTTGTCTGTCTTACAACGTCTTCATCAAGTTTTGTCTGTCTTACAACGTCTTCATCAAGTCTTGTCTGTCTTACAACGTCTTCATCAAGTCACTATCTGTCTGACATACCTTGATTGTAAGGAAAGCAGAGTCAATAACATCCACAATGAGACAAAGGAAAAATATCAACTCTGTGTGTGTGTGTGTGTGTGTGTGTGTGTGTGTGTGTGCGTGTGTGTTTCCCAAGCAGGAACAGAGATCTTGTAAAGGCAGCATTTTGTACCTGACGTCATCGTATAGTCGCCATGACGACAAGCACCCAGACCAGTCCCCCCCCCCCCGCCTCCATCCCCAGAGCGACCACCGCCCCCCGCTCCGCCCCTCCAGCAGTCCGTGAGGGCACGAAGAGGGTCCTCTATGGACCCTACCCTCCGTTCGATCTCTCCGCCCCTCAGGACGACGTGGACATCCCTCGGAGAGTGAACCCCATCGCTCCCCCGTCGTCCAAACAACGCATTGACGCCAGGTAGGGGTGTGTGTGTGTGTGTGTGTGTGTGTGTGTGTGTGTGTGTGTGTAAAGGAAAGGGGTGGTTTTTAGAGGGTTATGAGAGGGAGACATTTGGGGAAATTTCTTTGATTTGTCTTTGAATTATTGTTGTTATTATTATTATTATTATTATTGTTGTTGTTGTTATTGATACTATTATTATTATCATTATGATTATCATCATCATCATCATCATTATTACTATTATTATTATTATTACTATTATTGTTGTTGTTGTTGTTGTTGTTGTTGCTCTTCTTCTTCTTCTTCTTCTTCTTCTTCTTCTTCTTCTTCTTCTTCTTCTTCAATGTCTTAATTGCGAACGCAGTGTGATTTGTTTTAGTATTGGATATCTCGAGGCTTTGTGTTTTTTTGACTTTTATAACTTTTTCTTTTAAATATAAAGCGCTGTTGGAATTTTAATGGAATATGCGCTATAGAAATAAACATTATTACATATTATTACGTTATTACATTACATTACGTCACATTATATTACATTACATGTCATGTACCTCTCACAGTGAAACATATTCTTTTAGAGTGTTTGGACTTGCATGATTTGAGACATAAACATTTTACTTACAGCAGACTCCATAAAAACTTTGTTCAGAGATGTCCCACCTGATATGATCTTTGAATTTCTAAAGAAATTAACATTTTTCATCTTATGTAAGTTTTTTTTTTTACAAAAGAGAGATTTTTAACCAAATTTGCAGTGTGTTTTTCATAATGTGTATTCTAAAGTGTTGTGTGAATGAGGTTTTTTTTTTTTTTTTTTTTTTTTTTTTTTTTTAAGACTTCAACGCGGTGACAGCCCTGATATGGCCCTTTGCGGTCGGCTGGGCTATAAGCATTATTACCTTACCCAGCAGGGCTCGTGATTCTGGTCTGGGAAGGTTAAAGCGGTGGAAAGATAAAAAAAAAAAACCTTAGAGATTTGTAAGAAAATCGTCTTTTTTTTTTCTTTCTTTCTTTCTTTCTTTCTTTCTTTCTTTCTTTCTTTCTTTCTTCTTCTTTCTTTTTTTTCTCTTCTTCTTTTCTTTCCTTCCTTCCTTTCCCTCCTTCCTTTCTTTATTATTTCTTCTTCCTTTCTTCCTTCTTTCCTTCTATTCCTTTCTTTCTTTCTTTCTCCCCTTCCTTCCTTCCTTCACTCCTTCCTTTCTTTCTTTCTTTCCTTTCTTACTTCCTTTTTTTTCTTTTCCTTCCTTCCTTCCTTCCTTCCTTCCTTCTATTGCTTTCTTCCTTTCTCTCTGCCTGCCATCCTTTCTTCCTCTCTTCCTTTCTCCCTTTCTCCTTTCTTTCTTCTTTGTTCCCTTCCTCTCTTCCTTTCCCTCTTTCTTTCTTCTCTCTTCCTTTCCCTCTCTTCCTTTCTTCCGTTCTCTCTCTCTCTTCCTTCCTCTCTTCCTTCCTCTCTTCCTGTCTCCCCTTTCTCTCTTTCTTTCTTCCTTTCTTCCTTCCTCTCTTCCTGTCTCCCTTTCTTTCTTCCTTTCTTCCTTCCTTCCTTCCATTTTGTCATCTTCCTGTCACAGCTGGGAGACGGTGGATCAGCACTGGCACAACGACAGCCGACGGCTGGTGATGCAGCAGCGGGAGCACACTCGCTACCACTCAGCCTGGGCCAAGGCTTTCTACGGCTCCCCAGCCCACCCAGGAGGCCTACAGGTAGCTGTCTTGTCTTGCCTTGTCTGGTCTGGTCTGGTCTGGTCTGGTCTGGTCTGGTCTGGTCTGGTCTTGCGGGAGCACACTCGCTACCACTCAGCCTGGGCCAAGACTTTCTACGGCTCCCCAGCCCACCAGGAGGCCTACAGGTAGCTGTCTTGTCTTGTCTTGTGTCTTGTCTTGTCTTGTCTTGTCTTGTCTTGTCTTGTGTAGCAGGAGCACACACGCTACCACTCAGCCTGGGCCAAGGCTTTCTACGGCTCCCCAGCCCACCAGGAGGCCTACAGGTAGCGGTCTTCTCTTGTCTGGTCTGGTCTGGTCTGGTCTGGTCTGGTCTGGTCTGGTCTGGTCTGGTCTGGTCTGGTCTTGTCTTGTCTTGTCTTGTGTAGCAGGAGCACACTCGCTACCACTCAGCCTGGGCCAAGGCTTTCTGTGGCTCCCCAGCCCACCAGGAGGCCTACAGGTAGCTGTCTTGTCTTGTCTTGTCTTGTCTTGTCTTGTCTTGTCTTGTCTTGTCTTGTCTTGTCTTGCCTTGTCTTGCCTTGCCTTGCCTTGTCTTGTCTTGTCTGCTCTGATCTGGTCCAGTGGGAGCACACTCGCAACCATTCAGCCTGGGCCAAGGCTTTCTACGGCTCCCCAGCCCACCAGGAGGCCTACAGGTAGCTGTCTTGTCTTGTCTTGTCTTGTCTTGTCTTGTCTTGTCTTGTCTTGTCTAGCGGGAGCACACTCGCTACCACTCAGCCTGGGCCAAGGCTTTCTACGGCTCCCCAGCCCCACCAGGAGGCCTACAGGTAGCGGTCTTGTCTTGTCTTGTCTTGTCTTGTCTTGTCTGGTCTGGTCTGGTCTGGTCTGGTCTGGTCTGGTCTGGTCTGGTCTGGTCTGGTCTGGTCTTGTCTGGTCTTGTCTTGTCTTGTCTTGTCTTGTCTTGTGTAGCGGGAGCACACTCGCTACCACTCAGCCTGGGCCAAGGCTTTCTGTGGCTCCCCAGCCCACCAGGTGTCCTTACATTCACGTTTACTGTTTCGCCTGTTGCCTTCTCAGACCCCTATTTTTTTTTTTTTTTTTTACGTGTTTCGTTATCAACTTTTGCCAAGGTATTCATATATTGACGGAAGAATTGTTAGTCTTTACTTGTTTTCTCTACTATTATTTAGAACATATATGATATGTGTAATACATACACACACACATACACGTGTGTGTGTGTGTGTGTGTGTGTGTGTGTGTGTGTGTGTGTGTGTGTGTACTATATATATCTCCCCCTTTGGAGACAATAAGCTTGCTGAAGGTTCATTTTGAGAAGCATTTATTATTACCCCATCACCCCACTCAAGCACATACTGTTAGTTAGGCAGAATGGTCTAACACTACAGATATGAAGGCTTATCACACACACACACCCCTCCCTATTTCTAATACAATCTAAGACATAAGAGCAAGCTTTGTTTATAATTCAATATTTCTTGCAGTCATTGCAACACCAAGCTGCTCTGTAAGTTGCTGGAATGGTGCTCGGTACTTATCCTTGGAATTTATTAGCTTATATATATATATATATATATATATATATATATATATATATATATATATATATATATATATATATATATATGTATGTGTGTGTGTGTGTGTGTGTGTGTGTGTGTGTGTGTGTGTGTGTGTGTGTGTGTGATTAACGATTGCAGGCAAGCAATTTATCGGTGACAGGACAGATGATTAAGTAGAGACGAGAAACATTGAGAAGAAGGTTTCAAAACAGTGAACATTCAACCATTAAAACAGTAAACATTAAAACAGTAAACATTCAACCATTAAACCAGTTAACATTCAACCATTAAAACAGTAAACATATTCAACCATTGGGGGGGGGGGGGGGGGGGGGGGGGGAGGGGGCACGCTTTGGGCATTGCGCAATATGGATGGCCGAGTTAGCAGTGATAATATTAGTCTCATTTCCAAGATCCAGTCATATAGGCCCTATACAAGTGTGTCAACCAGTGATTTCAACTCTCGTGCAGCCAAAGATTTATCCTTATATTTATGACGGTTTTACTATAACTATGTCGCTTGACGTCATAATGAAAATGCCCTGTTCTCTCCCTTCCCACCCTCACCACCTTTTCCTCACCCAATCCCCCCCACCCCCCCACCCCCCACATGCCCCCACCCTCATGCCCCTCCTCCGTGTACCAGAATAATCCGTGTCTGATTAGTAGATCTGGAAAAGCGATGACAGTTTCTGTAATCATGTCATCAGGAAGGGAGACAATCACAACCCAATAGGTTGCCTTCCTATGTAAGTGGAGGTAATTGTATGGATCGTGGCACTACGTCAAATACTCCAGTTCTCTCCCTTTAAGAACTGCCGAGAGCACTCTGTTATTAAGGGGGGTGGAAAATGGCAGTCAAAGGAGCTAGAGTATCTCTCTCTCTCTCTCTCCTCTCTCTCTCTCTCTCTCT
>JADBJO010025309.1:22500-23944 GCA_016801955.1 Conus betulinus
TATTGACAAAAAGAAACACAAATTTTGTTGGTACAGGTTTCCTTTGGGAAAAGAAGCAAGATGTTAGACAGGCCTCTTAAAAACGGTTGGAAAAAAAGTAATTGATGCGTTTACGGTGAATAAGACAAACAGGATACGACAAAATATGACAGCGTTTGGATACAGTGGGTAGAAAAACACCGGCATACCATAAATCAGGTAATGGGGACATTGATAGCCACATGGCAAAAAAGGAGGGAAAAACTCTAGCAGGAAAAGGATTATGAGATACAAGCTGCAGAACAAAAGAGCTGAGCAGCTAGAATTAATGATGAATCTATGGCGGTAAGGCTAAATGCCTCTTCAGAAAAAAAGGGTTAATGTAGTAATATTGTTGTTTGAAGAATAAAGGGTAGTAATTATACTGTCAGCACTCTTTCCAATAACGCTCTGATGATTAGAAAAACAAGGTGCCATTCCTTATCAGTGGGGTCATCTTCGCATTGAACCCTAGGCTTTAAAACAGATACTGCTTCATGCCAAAAACGTTATTTGTCACGGGATGAAGTGTCAAAACCTTCACTTGACAGAGAAAGCCTGTACATCACTCCTAATTACAGTGCTGGTATGAATTCGATTCCTCAAAACGAGATCTTATGAATTCAGCGGGTGGTACAGGAGATAGAAGAGTCCAGTGTTCCTGCTAACTGCTTTAGACTCAGCATTAACACAAAAGCAAAGCATAAAGAACATGTTTTACAAGCCCCACACAAGAAACGATCCTACCAAGTTTATTGGCTCTGTTGGAATAGAAGGTTGGTTTCTAGTATTAACAACTCACAATTCTTTTGTAACCACGAGTTACTCGCACTGATACTAATGCTCGTAGCAGAACGAAAAAGGGTGTGGTGTGTGTGTGTGTGTGGGGGGGGGGGGGGGGGGGGAGAGCGCAAAGGTAGGGCTCGGGTTTGGGGTCTTCAAACAGTAGTGGAACTTGGGTCCAAATGCGGGCAAATATCACGCGCGAACTACGCGGCCGCGCGCGCGCCGCACACCACACAAACCACACCACACAACACACACCCACCCACACCACACACACACACAACACACACCACGCACCACGCATGCAGGCCACACCACATTGCACACACGCAAACACCCACACACAACAAACACACACACACACCAAACACACACCACACACACACACACACACAACGCAAGCACGCACGCAGGCAACACACACAGCACACACGCACAACCACACAACCACACACACACACACACAACACATCACACCAACGCCCACACACCGCACGAACGCACGCACGCAAGCACGCACACACACCACACCACACACACAACAAACAAACACACACACACCCCACCACACACACCACACAAAACACAACACTGCTATACCGTTTACAACCATTTAGTGTCACAGAGCGAAAGAGACAGC
>JADBJO010025310.1:0-2500 GCA_016801955.1 Conus betulinus
ACACGCCCTTAGGCGGATGCTGTAATTTAGCGCCTGTAAGTCCAAGGCTCTTGTTTAGTCCTTACTTTGCCTATGAGCCACATATGATACGTTTACTAAATTGTTCTGTTCTTTTGTTTTCAACTATAAGTAGAGTTACAGATTCCGGCGAAGTAACGCAGCCACAAGTACACACAACGCGGCGCGCGCAGCACGCACTCACTCACGCACGCCACGCACCCACACCCCCACGCTCAGAGATAGACAGACAGACGACTGAGAGAGAGAGCGAGACGACTAGAAATAGAGACGGCGCCCAAGAAGAAGACGGCCAAGACGAGCAAAGACAATGTTTATAGACTCTCTAACTCTGATCCATCTTCTTTTCGTTTCAAATATATCCACATTAAAATCGATCTAAGCATTTATGATCCCGGATCAAAAGAAAAATCGTCCTCTTACATTGTTTTTTTGTACCTGCCTGTCATAGAAAGTTATGTGTTGTGACTGTGGTGTCCGCATGGGTCCTCTGTTGTCTGTTCTCACTCTCCCCTTCTCTCATGCGCACCTCTTTCAACTTTTTTTTTTTTTTTTTTTTTTTTTTTTAAAAAAAATGAAAAAACATTCACGGCTGACAAGAAGGCAGGAAGCATAAACAAACGAAGACAATAAGGCGAGATAATGCATACAGTTCTAACAGGTAGCTGAGAAAACAGACATGGGTCTGGGTAAGTAAGGAAGGTGTGGGTGTGGCTGTGGGTGGAGAGTGGGTGTGTGTGTGTCGTGTGCGTGTGTGGGTGTGTGTGTGTGTGTGTGTGAGGGGAGAAAAGCTGGGAGGGAGAGGGAGAGGGGGAAAAGGGTTTGGAGTTGTTCCGGGGGGGGGGGGGTGGTGTGTAATATGTGCTTTTCACATGGAGCAGGAACCATAAACAAGAAAATAAATGAACGATAAAACGGACATACATACAATACTTTAATACATTTCACGCATACCAACAAATCATCACGCGCACGTAGTAACTTCGCTACAGAGCATACTTGTGCGCACGCGCACGCGCACACACACACGCGGATAACATGCATGATATATAATCCATAAAAGAACATAAAATACTTCATACATAAAGCACACAACACTACATACATAAACATGTCATCTATACATACATACCTGCACGAACATGCACAGACGCGACACGCGCCAACATGCATGCATCTACAGATCACATACAATACGTACATACATATTGTACGTACGGTACTTGCATATTAAGTACGGGTCGTACGGGCTTACCTACGTGGCATAAGTAAAGAAAGAAAGAAAGTCGATAGATACACGATATTCGACATGTAGACAAGTAATGTAATACATAAACACTTCGAAACATGAATGATTTTGGCATTTCTTTTTGAATTGTTGTGAGATTGCAAATAAAGATGGACACAAAGAATAGATAAATATCACAGTTCACATATTCCAGCGATGTCTCGCTTTGGCCGTAAGGATCCGCACTGATACCACACGACAGTTTACAGGAACACAAACAAATAGATAGTACCGACTTGGGAACCAGTGAGTTTCACATCGCCGTCGAATCTGCACTGAAAACAAGCCCAAATGCCCAGTTTGCAAAATAACAAATATATGACACAACCACGGAGAACCACCCAGGAAATATATCACGTCGCCGTCTAATCTGGCCCGAACCAAAGGAACAGTTTGCAACACACACAAAAAAATGCCACTGGATACCATGACGTTTCCGACGTTTCCCGTTCGTTGGCCGTCAGGGATCAGTAAAGAAGAAAGACAGAATACACAGAAAGCAATAGAAGAAGAAGAAGAAACAAAACAGAAAAAAAAGAAAAAGAAAAAACAAAGAGAAAAAGACAAAGAAAAAAAAAAAAAAACAAGAGAAGAAAACAAGAAAAGTAAAAGAAAGAAAGACGAAAGGAAACGAGAAAATCAAAAAGAAAGAAAGCAGAACAGAAATAAAAAAAAGAGAAAAGAAAAAGGAAAGAGAAGAAAAAAAAGAGAAAAAAAAAAAAAAGATAAAAAAAGAAAAATTAAAAAAGAAAAAAAAGAAAGAGAAAAGAAGAAAAAAAAAAAAAAATTAAAGAAAACGGGAAAAAGAAACACCAAAGAAAAAAAAAGAAAGAAAAAAAGAGAGAAAAAAAAAAAGAGAAAAAGAAAAAAAGTAAAAAAAAAGAAAAAACAAAAAACGACAAAAAAAATAAAAAAGAACATAAATAGAAAAAAAGAAAAAAAAGAAAAAAAAAAAGAAAAAGAAAAAAGAAAAAAGAAAAGAAAAAAACAGAAATTACAGAAAAAAAAAAGAAAAAACAAAAAAAAAAAAAAAAGAAAGAAAAAAAAAAAAGAAAAAAGAAATAAGAAGAAGAAAAATAAAAAAAGAAAGAAAAAATAAACAAAAATCAAGAAAAAAAATAAAAAAAATAAAAAGAGAAAAAAGAAGACAGAAAAGAAAAATAAGGGAAAAGAACAGAAAATAAGAAAAAAGAG
>JADBJO010025310.1:22500-23944 GCA_016801955.1 Conus betulinus
AATACAAAACCAAACAGAACTGAGCAAATATATTTGGAGACTTAAAGACAAAAAAAAAACTATAACATATCTTGGAAAATCATAAAAAGGGCATCACCATACAACAACATTTCTAAAAGATGCAACCTATGTTCAACAGAAAAATGGTTAATACTATGCAAACCACACTTAGCAACTCTAAATACTAAGTAGAAATAGTAAACAACTGCAGGCCAAATGGAAATCGTTGTCATCAAACGCAACCTGAACTGTAAACACCTGAAAACCGAACAACACGTGCAGCCAATCCGCACGTGTAAACAGTGAAGAGTGGAATAGATAAATGTAAGAGAGAAAGGCATACCATGCTATAAATCGATCTCCCTCCCTCTCTCTCTCTCTCTGTATGAGTGTGTGTGTGTGTGTGTGTGTGTGTGTGGTGTGTGTGTGTGTGTGTGTGCGCGTGCGTGCGAGCGTGCATACGAGCGCGCGTGTGTGTTTGTGAGTGTGTGTACGTGTGTATGTGCGAGTGCGTGCGCACGTGTGAGTGTGTGTGTGTGTGCTAATGTATGTGCGCTGTGTGTGTGTGTGTGTGTGTGTGTGTGTGTGTGTGTGTGTGTGTGTGTGTATGTGTGTGTGTCTGTGTGTGTATGTGTGGTGTCTGTGTGTCTGTGTCTTTGTGTCTGTGTCTGTGTGTCTAGGTCTGTATGTATGTGTGTTTTTTGTGCGTGTGAGAGTATATGAGTGTGTGTGTGTGTGTGTGTGTGTGTGTGTGTGTGTGTGTGTGTGTGTGTGTGTGTGAGCGTGCGTGCGAGTGTGTGTGTGTGTGTGTGTGTGTGTGTGTGTGTGTGTGTGTGTGTGCCTATCTGTTTCCCCGATGTCTCTGTCTCCTCTCCACCCACCTATGCCTCTAAATCCCCTTTCTCCTCTACTCCACCCCACTCCCTCTCTCTCTCACTGCAAAACCCATGTCCCGTCTGTACATCTATAGCCTTTCTGTGTCTCTTTCTCGGCGTTTGTACTCTCTGCCAAGATCGTTACAAACAAACGCTGAAGGGGGAAAAGAAATGCATGAATCGCTTGCTAGCTGCATTCATCGGCGGCTGGGCTATTGAGAAACTCCTTCAAGCGGAGACCATATTTCCCAGTTCCTTATTAATAACTCAGTTGACTTCATCTGGTGATCGAACCGCTTTCGACTCTGACTGATTGATTTCTTTTGACCTAGGAACCCACCCCCACCCCCACCCTTCTCTTTCACCACCATCCTTCCTCCCCCTCACCGCTGCTTAAGAGAGATAGCGAGAGAATATTAACGTATTTTTTACACAAATTTGAAACATTACAAATGTTCGAGGAATATAATACGGTTCGCAAACAAATATACGTAAAAAAAAAGAGGTTTGAATTATCATAACCCACCGCCACGTGAGGAATGTTTAACACATCCACTTCATTAATTGAC
>JADBJO010025311.1:0-2500 GCA_016801955.1 Conus betulinus
GCTGCGGGATGATTTTTATCCTCTATCTTCTCTGTCTCTTTGCTCTATCTGTCTATATGTCTGTGTCTGTCTGTATCTGTCTGTCTGTTCTGTTGTCTGTATCTCTTCTATCTCCGCTATCCTCTCTCTTTCTATATTATATTCTTGCGGGAGGACCTTTTATCTTCTCTCTCTCTGTCTCTCTTTCTCCATTCTGTCTTATCTCTCTCTCTCTCATCTCTCTCCCCCCCCCCCCCCCCCTCTCTCAAGAGGCAGAGTATGACTTTTTTTTTTGTTATCCCCCCCCCATCATACACCACACACACACGCGCGCGCGCACGCGCGCGCGCTGCGAGAGCTCTAATCTCTTCTATCTCTATCTCTATCTTCTCTCTCTCTCTCTCTCTCATTTTGTTTAGATTAACATCTACTGGAAAATGTCAATAAACCATCGCCTGGTATTCCTGCTTTTTTCTGCTGCTATATGAGTTTCTTTTACTTTGCTGTTCTTCTTCATCCGTGTTCTTTCACTTTGATTTTAAGTTGGTTTTTCGAACCATTCTGGATTTTACCTTGACCGCTTTTCGTTGTTCCTTCCTTCCTTCCTTCCTCCGTCATTCATTCATTCATTCTTCATCATTCATTCATTTCATTCATCATTCATTCATCCTCTTTCTTTCTTTCTTTCTTTTTTTCCTTCCTTCATTTCCTTTCTTCCTCCCTTCATCATTAATGTACTCATCCGTTCATTCATTTAGTAAGTTAGTCATTTCTTTCTTCTTTCTTCGTTTCTTCAGCCAATTCTTTCACTTCATATATGCTTTTAAAACGAGGTACAAGGACACAGAGGGTAACATGTTTACACTACGCGATTCTATGCAGGGCATTATTCTTCCCACACTAGATGAATTCCCAGACAAAATATAATTATGGACGTATTCTTTTGAAGCACCAGAACGCTTGCTCCTTTTTGATACTTTAGCTCACCCGCCCCACACCAATCTTACAGAGGTGAATTGTTTCGTCCAGTTGGCGTTCAGTTCTGCTGGCAGCCAGGAGAGTACTATAACGCCCGATGATGTCTTCACGAAGCGAAAACAGCTGTCTGCTTGAGTAGTCATTGTCGCCCATAATACTATATTCAAGCAGTGGTGAAACTCGGTAGCAAGTGCTCGCACAGGATTCCCCCCCCCCCCCCCCCCCCCCCCCCACCCCCCCCCCATCCCCCACCACCACACACCTTTTCCTCGCCTCTTTCCGTCCACTCCTCTGTGTTACCCACGTTATGGCCCTCGGAGGAAAACGTGTGTTTTTTTTTGTTTTTTTTTACTCTGAGTGTGTCTTGGTTTTCAGTGCACCTTCAAAGGAAGGAGAGGAAGGAGGAGAGGAGGGGAGGGGGAGAGGGGGAGAGATGTGAGAGGGTGAGACGAGGAGAGACGGAGGCGAGGGGAGAGGGAGAGACGATTGGAGAGGGAGAAGAGAAGAGAGAGAGCGAGAGAGACCTCGGTTGGCTAGCCGTTAGAATGGTTCGTTTCAAGATGGACTACGGGGATAGGAATTAGGGATTGAATAGTTATGATCGAACACGCAGTGTTCATGTCACAGACTTTCTATCACACGGTCCCTTTATAGTCACATGAACACCCTTGGTTTTTTTTGTTTTTCGTTTGATCTTTGCCAAGTCACTGAAACGTGTTAGCACCGCATGGCTGATTTGTTCAAACACACACACACACAACACCACACACACAAAACAACACCCACACACACACACCACAAACACAAAGTTGGCACCACACGCACCAGTTACACACACACACACACACACACCACACACCACACACACACACACACCACACCACACACACACACCCCACACACACATACGAATAACACACACAAGCACAATTTACACACACACACCACACAAAACACACACACACCCCAACACACACACCCACACATACAAACACACACACACACCAACACACACACACACCCACACACACACACACACACACACATAAGCATCACCCACAAGGAGGACGGGTTGGTGCGGAGCGCGCACGTGCGCCTGCGCGCAGACACGCACCAACAACCACCGTCCAGTCAACTTCCCCCAGTATTTTCGACCATGTATGAGCGCCCTCAGGGAACTTTAGGTTGTGGTAACAATATATATACTCTATATATAGATTTTTTGTTTAAAACTTTGAGTCCAAAGGTAAAGGCTAAAACATTTCGGCATTTACTTTTTAATCAAGTTTTTTTTTTTTAACAGATGCCCGACTCCCAACCGGTTGAGCACTTTTTTTTTAAAGTATTGTTGGTTAGCAACACAATTATCATATATTATATATACGAAATTAAAATAATCCCAGCGTTGTCACATCTTGCAACATAAATTAGTAGCAGAAAGAAAAAAGCACAGTGTGCATCAAGTCTGATTAACTTTTCTGTCTCCGAAGAGGAAAAACACAACAGGATATACTGGACAAGCACAGGTTGGAAGCAGTCCAAT
>JADBJO010025311.1:22500-23944 GCA_016801955.1 Conus betulinus
GGACACGAGAGACAGACAGACAGAAACACAGATAAAGAGAGACAGGGAAGAGAGAGGATGGAGAGAGAAGAGAGACTGAGAAAGGGGAGAGGAATGGAGAGAGAGAGAGAGGAGAGGATGGAGAGAGAGAGAGAGAGAGAGAGAGAGAGAGAGAGAGAGAGAGAGAGAGAGAAGGCCAGGACAGATAGAAAGAGAAAAAAAGAAAAAAGAAAAGAAAAGAAAAAAGACAAAGACAGCGACCCCAGAAGGACAGAGTGACAGGCAGACAGAAAGGGCCATAGAGACAGACAGAAAGTGAGGAAAGAGCGGCACACAGACAGACAGACAAACAAAAAAGAGACATAGCGATCTTATAAACCAGCCAGCCAGAGAGAGAGAGAGAGAGAGAGGAGAGAGAGAGAGAGAGAGAGGAGAGAGAGAGGAGGAGAGTGAGAGAGAGAGAGAGAGAGAGAGAGAGAGAGAGTTCAATCTAGTTTCGATGGTCAATGCCGTGTGACTGGATGCTATGTTACGTTGTTTTGTTTCACGGTTGATGTTCTGGTCACTCACCTCCTTATGTCTGTGGAACTGTGACTGGTTTCTGTTGGTTTTCATTCTCACTATGGATCTTCCCATTTTGTTTTTTTTTTCGGGGAGTGGGAAGACGGTGGGGGAGGGAGGGGGACTGGGGGGGGGAAGGGGCGTAGGGGCGTAGTGGGGGCGGGTTGCCTACAACATCATGATTATCCAAGCCACTAGCATCTTCGTCTGAATGATGAATCCATCGGTGCTCAACCAATCACGACTGCAAATCCAACAATTCTTCTCTGTCATGGCAGCAAGGCTGACCAAGTACCTCATGGAAAAACAAGTACTTGGATGTGTCAGTCCAGAAAGGGTGGCATCCCAGGCGTGGCTGGCTGTTTTTGTAGAACACGCCACATGATCTGGGACGCAATCCAAAGAGCAAAAGCAGAAAAAAGAGAGACCTGGACGTAGTGTGGCTTGGTCTGGCAAACGCATATGGATCTGTACCCCATGAGATGATACAGTTGGCTCTTCAGATGTACCATGTGCCACAGAACATCCGAGACATGCTCAAGAAGTACTTCAATGGCTTCTCAATACGGTTCTCTACCAAGGAGTACACAACAGATTGGATCAACTTGGAAGTGGGCATTGCAATGGGCTGTGCAATTTCCCCAATACTGTTCGTGTTGGCAATGGAAGTCATCTTGAAAGCAGCAACAAGCAACGCAAGACAAACAGACCTTGGCGATGGATACAAGATGCCCCCTCTCAAGGCCTTCATGGATGACATACAGTGATTTCATCCAGAGAGAGACGAGACACGTCATGTGCTGGAGAGGCTGGACGACATAGTTGCCTCATCCAGAATGAAGTTCAAGCCAAAGAAATCACGGAGTCTCTTCTCTCTCTTCTCTTCTCTCTCTCTCTCTCTCTC
>JADBJO010025312.1:7500-20000 GCA_016801955.1 Conus betulinus
TTTGAACTCGGTAGTCTAGAGAAGATCTTGAAGCAAAGTTTGTGAACGTTGGGGTTATAGACTTTATATTTTGAACTTGGCAGCCTGGAGACGATCTTGAAGCAAAGTTTGTGAACGTTGGGTTACAGACTGTCCTGTTGGCACGGGTATGTCAAAGTGAAGGTCTGCAGTCAACACGATACTGTGTCCCTTTAGCAGGGTCTGATGAATGTAGGAAATAACCATGAGACCCTCTTCTTAAATTCTCTCATCCTAGTCAATAAGTCAGGCCTGAATCAGCATTCAAAGAACACTGCTTGAGAGAGAAACATGATATCTTTTTTTTTTTTTTTTCTGGATAACACCACACTGCTGGGAACTGAACCCAACTTTCTCTCAAAGAAAGGTGAAGGAGGTCATTCAAATAAAACAAGAAGACCCTCAACAGCCTCAACAGGGATGGGGGACTTGAGTTATCTCCCATCTATGACAGCATCTTAAGACCTGTGGTGAACTCTAACTTACCTCTAGTGAACTCGGACTCACAACCTGCAGCTATTGTGAACTCTGCTGCAGTGAACTCGAACTCACGACACATTCAACCAGCAGCTCCCTTTATTGCTTCAGTTCACTGATGAAGGCTGGTTGTGGCCCAGCCGAAATATTTCAGTAAGTGTGAACTTATTAGACTCTGAGTACAGATAATCTTTTCTACTTATGAATCCAGAGTCTGGGTGATGAAACTGAAAACTGATAATAAATGTATCACGACAGGACAGCAATAATGAAGTAAGGAGGGAGATAGGGAGGGGGTGGGTTGTTATTTTGGCAAAATGCGGGCCACCAAGGCAACACGGTGCACATACAAAGACCGCGATATCTTCGCAGCCGATAATCTTCGTGAGGAGTGCAAAATATAGACATTTCATCATGAAGTCGCATGACAGCTGTCGCAGCAATGGTTTATACAGCTGGCGGCGTGGTCATGAGTCGGCCAGTGGACTGCGGGGCCAGGTCCGTGCGTTTCCCCGAGCCAGTGCGTGTCCCTCCCTGTTGTGACCTGTGATCCCTCCACACAGTGTTGTCCCCTGCAGTCTTTGGACTAGCTGTGAGTCTGCTGTCCGTGTACTCGTCGTCTGCAGTCTTCAGATTACTTTGTGAGTCTGGTCTCCACATGCCCGAGATTTGTAGTCTTTAGGACTATTTGTGAATCTGTTGTCAATATTACCGTGATCTGTAGTCCACAATCTGTTTGTAAATCTACTGTCCACATACTCTAGTCTGCAGTCTGCAGTTTATTTGTAACCTGCGGTCTACAGAGTTGTAATCAGTAGATTTCAAAGTGAAGTGACTGCAGGTGTAAACTGAAACAGGTTTTTTTTTAATGTTAAAGAAACATTCTAATTAATCCATCAGATACAGAGTACAAAGAAATCACAAGACAAAAAAAAACGACGCGTTTTGATCTCTTGGGTCTTATCTTCTTGAATTCGGCACAGGATGAGTGTTGTTGAATTCGAGAAGATTAGTGATGGTTGCTTGTCGTTCGTTTTCATGGTCCTGAATGTTGTTTCTCTTACCTGAAGAAGACCTAAGAGGCCGAAACGCGTCGTGTTTCGTCTTGTAATTTTGTTTTGTCCCCTTTGTCTTGCGGAATGATTATGACTTTTCTACAAAACAAATTGTAATCTGTAGACTATAACTTTTTTTTTAATGTCATCTTCTGCACAAATAAGTACTCATTGGTCTACAGCTTGTTCGTAATCTGATGTCAACTTATTTGCAATCTTCAGTTTTCAACTTATTTGTAGTCTGCTTTATACAGACATATATAATCTGTAGTCTGCAATTTGTAGTTTTCCGTAGGGACTTTAATCTGCTGTCTACAGATGTATTTGTAATCCAGTGTCAAAACAATATGCTGTAATCTGTCGTATACAGCATTGTTATGAGTTGCTGTCTACAGCAGTTTTTGCCATCTGCATCTGATGTCTGCAGCATTGTTGTAATCAGCTGTCTAAGGACTTGTGATCTAATGCTATAAGCACACTTTCTGCTTGACTGCAACTACTGAAGAGATTTAGTCTTTATCCGTAACATATAGTTTCATTGTGTTTGTTATTCATGGCTGTCAAATGACGTATAACTTGCAAGCGAAGGATATGTAATTTGCTGTCGAAAGACTCGTAGTTTTGCTGCCGAAGGACTTGTAACTTACTGTCTAAGGACATGTAACTTGCTGTCAAAAAAACAAACAAACAAAAAAACAAAAACAAAAACAAAAAAACAGGCAATGTTGTTGTCGAGGGACTTGTAGTTATGCAGTCGAAGGAATTGTAATCTACTGCCGAGAGGAACGTGTAATATGCTGTCGAATGAATTGTAATTTGCGTTCGTAGGACTTGTAATGTGCTGTCGAAGGACTTATAACTGGCTATCGACGGACATGAAATTAGCTGTCCAAGGACTTGTAATTTGCTGTTGAACGACTTACTGTCGTCTACGGTCTACACACGCGCTGTCTTGTGCTGTCTAGACCAGCTGTTGAACGATAACTGCGCAAGGGAACTTCCGGTTCTTCATCCACAACTTCATCACGTCCGGGGCTCTGGCGGCATCTGTGTGGTCTTCAGATCTCTTCGGATTCTGACGGCCGTCTGTGGAGGTGAGATGCTCTTGGAACTTTTCATGTATAGTACAGATGTTCTTTTAAAAAAAAAGCCTTTGTGGAGAAACGTGTAGTACACCTTAAATGTATTGTAACCTCAGGTGTATTGTCAGTGTTATATTCGCCCGACAGTACAAGCCTAGGGTTCATTTGTCCTGATGATTGTGGATGCATTCTGTTTATTTGTTGACTGGATAACAAAAGTTATATAAATCAACACAGACGGGGGCCGCGTGATTGACTGTCGGTATGACGAAGTCACATTTATAGTCAGTTTCTACGACAGTTCCGTGTGGCTCTATCAGTAACAGTTGTTTGACAAGTGGTCTGTTATACGCGTAGCCAGTCTGTATATACTGAAGAGCATGACTTGGCTAGGTCCACTTGTTTGCCTGTTCGTGCACGATACACAGATGGCCAGTCTGCGCGACCTTTGTGTAGCACTGTCACTTTGTCTGTCACATTCATTCCTCCGTTGACGCGTGTGACTGAGACAGCAATTAGTTTCTACAAACTCACTGTATAGGTTCATAAAATCCGCATGTATGGTTCTCAGTATATCATACAGAAGTAGTCAGTTTGCCGAACACTGAGGTATCATTTTATCAATTTTATTGATTTGATCACCGGTACAGCATATGTCCTCTATGACTTCTTGAAATCCAGTTGTTTGACTCTCTGTGCATTATATAGAAATAATCAAATTCTTTTTTTCTATGAGACTTCTTTAAATCCACACATTCGACTGTCTGTAAATCATATAGAAATAGTCTAATTTTTTTCCATGACGTTTCCATAGATCCATTTATAGATTTATCATACAGAGATATTACAGTATGATCCGACCAGATCCATTGTTTAAAGGTCAAAACATTATTCACGCTTGTATGAACATACCATAGTTTAAGCAGCACGCCCAGTTTCTCCTCTTGCCAGTTTACATCTCTTTTCTGCTCTGTATGCATGGGTGTGTGTGTGTGTGTGTGTGTGTGTGTGTGTATGTGTGTGTGTGTGTGTGTTGCGTGCATGTGTGTGTGTGTGTGTGTGTGTGGTTTCATTGAACAGTGACCCGTATCATGGCACAAAACTAGATGCATGCATACCTATTGTGGATCATTCTTCTCCAAGCATATCCACGAAAAAAAAAACAAACAAACAAAACAACAGACAAACAAACAAAAAAACCCGATTTCTCCTTTTTCTGTTGAGCAGTGAACGTGACTGTCATACTGAAATCAATAGAAATGGAACAATTAAAATAAAAATAAAAAGGGAGTGTGTTTCCTAAAAAGTTTTAGAGAAGAGAGGGACAGTCTCCACCTCCAAAGCTTAGCAGAATTCAAAAAGAGATAGGACAGAAATGAAAACACACGTGGACAAGAACAAAAGAGACGGGACATCATGAAAGAAACAGGACACAGGATGAAACAAGGGGCGGGGGGGTGGGGTGGGGGTTGCGAGGGGAAAAGTGGGGGAGGGGGGGGGGGGGGGGTGATGGTAGGGGTGGTGTTAAGGGGATGAATAGAGCGTGGAGGGAACTATGGAGTTAATTGTTGGAGGTGGTGTGTGTATGGGAGGGGTGGGGGTGGGGTGGGGGGAGTGGGGGGGAGCAGGACAAACATGAGGAGAGATTGTGAGGCAGTCATAAAAAGTTCAGAAGACAATATAAAAGTCTCACACGCGCGCGCGCGCGCGCGCACACACACACACACACACACACACACACACACACACGCGCGCGCGCGCGCGCGCTCGGGTGGGGGGTGAAGAAGAGAGAGAGAGAGAGAGAGAGAGAGAGAGAGAGAGAGAGAGAGAGAGAGATTTTGGGGAGACAACTAGTGTGAAATCACCTAAGACCTACCGATTGACTTACTGCCCTTGGCTACTCTCTGCCTCTCCCTCCCAACCCCCTCCCTCCTCACCCATCCTCGGCACCGTCCTTCCCAGTGTCCCCCCTAACCACCACCCCCTAAATCCTCCTTGCTTCGTAGGCTACTTTCACCCCTATGACCCCCCCCCCCCCACAACCGCTCTCTCTCTCTCTCTCTCTCTCTCTCTCTCTCTCTCTCTCTCTCTCTCTCTCTCTCTCTCTCTCTCTCTCTCTCTCTCTCTCCCTCTCTCTCCTCTGCTACCCTACCCCCTCCCTCCTCGGCTTCACGTGAACACACTTCTCCTCCCTGTATGTGTGTGTGCGCGCGCGCGCGCGTGTGTGTGTGTGTGTGTGTGTGTGTTGGTATCTGTCTGTCTGTCTAATCTCTCTCTCTCTCTCTCTCTCTCTCTCTCCTCTCTCTCTCTCTCTCTCTCTCGGTGTGTGGTGTGTGTGTGTGTGTGTGTGTGTGTGTGTGTGCGCGCGCGCCCGCGCGCGCCCGCGTGTGTATCCATGCGTGTGTTTGCGTGCGTGCATGTCTTGCTCACTTTCGTGTACGACATATCTACACATGAACGTACATGCGCCCAGAAGTACTTCGATTCATGCGCGCACTTGCTACACCGCCCTTTAAAAGAAAGAAAGAAAGAGAGAGAAAAAAAAATGAACACTGACACTGCAGCCACTGTCAAATGACCTTGACCCCGACCTGCTGCAATCAAGCGCTCTGTTTTTTTTTTTTTTTCTGTTCTGTTTCTTGTTCTTTTTCAACTTCTCATTATCGCATTGTTTTTTCCCCTGCCATTGTCGAATTACCACACAGAGAAAAACAGGGCGGGTGTAGTGTGTGTGTGTGTGTGTGTGTTGTGTGTGTGTGTGCGTGCGTGCGTGTGCGCGTGCGCGCGTGCGCGCGCGCGGCGTGTGCGTGCGTGGCGTGCGTGTGTGTGTGGTGTGTGTGCGTGTGTGTGCGCGTGGGGGGGGGGGGGGGGGGGGATTGAGGGGGAGTGGAAGTTGGAGGTGGAGGGGGCGAGGACATGTGATGAGGAAATGTATATCATGCGGGCGACCATCTGTTGTGCTGGTGGTTCACACTCGCCATATCAGTTTCTGCTCAACTCTGTATGTAAGTCGCTGCCAATGGTTTTTGTCTGTTCTGTTGTTTAGTCAGTGAATCTCATTTGCGAGGATTTTGTTTTCTGTCTGTCTCTCTCTCTTGTCAGTCAGTCTGTGTGCGTGTCCGTTAGTGTTGTATTTTATTTTCACTCTGTTTTGTTTTTCTTGTCTTGTCGCTCGTTTCGTTGTCTGTGTTGTCTCTGCTCTGTATGTGTGGTTTGCCGTTCAATCTGTGTACATGGACTGTCTCTGTTCTTGTTTACCGCGTGGGTCTGTTTTGTCTCTCTCTTAGTCTGTCTCTTATTTGTGTGACGTCTGATCTCTCTCTCTCTCCTCTCTCTCTCTCTCATTCCTCTCTCTCTCTCTCCCAGTGTCTCCTCTCCTCTCCTCTCCTCTCCTCACGCTCTCGCTCTCCCTCTCTCTCTCTCTCTCTCTCTCTCTCTCCTCTCCTCTTGTGTGTGTCTCTCCTCTGTGTGTGTGTGTGTGTGTGTGTTGTGTGTGTTTCTCTCTCTGTATGCATGTATGTCTATTTCCCTGTCTGTCTGTCTGTCTGTCTTCCACGTTCTTCTGACATGTGACACGTTTGTTTGGGGTCGGCTACTCTCTTTGTGTTTTTGTTTCTGTCTCGGTCGGTCTGTTTTGTGTGCCTGTCTCATTTTTTCTTTCTTCTTTTCTTTTTTTCTTTCCTTTCTTTCCTTCTTTTCTTTCTTCTTCGTCGTTGTCGTCTTCTTCTCCTCCTCCTGTTCCTTTCCTTCTTCTTCTTCTTCTTCTCCTCTTCTTCTCTCTCCCTCCCCTTCTTCGAATTCTCTTCTTCTTCCTATCTTCTTCTTCTTTCGTACGTCGTCCGTCGTCGCGTGTCATCATCTTCATCTCTTCTTGTGCATGGGGATATCTGCTGGTTTCTACGTTTGTCTGTCGGTTGGCACAGTTTGTCATATGGACATATCTGGGTTTTTTTTTTGTGTTTTTTTTGTTGCTGTTATCTGTGGTCAGTCTGTTTATGATGTGCGGACAGATGGGGCGTGGCGTGCTTTATGTCTGTAGTTCACGTCTCCTGTCCGGTCAGGGGTACCTCTGTCTTCAGAGGTTTGTTTTTTTTTTTTACGTCTTTGTTTTTTTTGGTTGAGTTGTTTTCCCACCCCCCGTTTGTGTTGTTGATTTTCTTTATATTTTGTTTTCCCTCATGGGCTGACTGATGACTGACGACAACGTAAAGATTCTTATCGGAACTGCTGGCTTTGGAAATTCTTTTCCTGTTAAATCGATAGCTGTCAAGCACATGCCAAACACACAAGCCACAGCGCAAAGACGCACGGCACGCACATAAGCACGCAGGCCACATGCACAGACGCGCACGCATTCACATAACCACACACACACGCCGCGCGCGCGCGCGCCCTGACGCGCCACCGCACCGAGCCAGCTACCACACTACACACACACACACACACACACACACACAACACCCAGAGCCCCGTTTCGGATACCAGATTAAAACGAGAACGAGAAATACCCATCATTCACACAACTCTCCTTCTCCATCTCCGTCTCATCATTCCCACCTCCCCTTCTCCTTTCCCCTCTCTCTCTCCTCCCTCTCTCTCTCCCTCTCTCCATCTCTCCTCTCTCTCTCTCTCTCTCTACTCGCCCACTCTCAGACTCACCATCACCACCACCATCTCTCACTTATGTACCCTCTTACTCCGTCACAACCCCTCCCCTTTTCGCTTCTTTAATGTTTCCCTACTGGCCTGGCTGACCCTGATATTTCATTGTCGTTTATCTAATGTCTAATGTGTCTTCTCTCCCCCCCCCCCCCTCCCCTGCTCCTAATATTTTAGTTGTCTTTTTATCCCCCCTGTGAATGGTCTCTTTTCTGTTTCTCTGGTTCCTCCCCTAAGATCTTCTTTCATCTCCCTCTTCCTGACGGTTTTTCTTTTTTCCTCTCTTCCTTCCTTCCTTTCTTTCTTTGTTCTTCGGAGCCCTTCCCCCTGAATCTCTTCTCTCTATGACGCTTGTCAATTCACTTGGAATCGCTGTTACAGTCATGAGTATCTCCACTATCCATTATTTTGATTTTTTTTGTTTTTCACAAATTGATTATGTCTGGCCCTTTTTTTTTTCCACCGCGAGTAAACCTTAAATGTGGTTACCACCACGTTAAACAACTGACCTGAAGCCTCCTCCATGTGGCTCGGAACTTGAGTTTCTATCGTAGCTTTGCCATCCTGTCGTTGGAGTTACGGGACGTGAACACCTAACATGGCTACCGCTTCCTTCCCAAACTGAACTTGCTACGGTCCTTAAGGTTTAAAGGTGATCGCTAGCTTTGGGTCGTCGGCTGGTGGCCTTACGTCCTGGGTCCTGACAACCAACACCGAAAATAACCATACCGCAGGTCAATTGGTTTACAGCACCCGCCTCACTTTTTGTGTAGTGCTCTGCAACGACATTCCTGTGGAGAACTCTAATACTTCTATGACTTGTTATGAACCATCATAGAAGACAAAGGCGGGTTTGTTTGTTTGCTTTTTTTTTGTTTTTTTTTTTTTTGTTTTTTTTTTTTTTTCAGAATGAGAGATAGTAAACAGTGCGTACTCGCTTCAGTATTCCTTTCAACACACGTGTGAAATATTCCGTGAGAATCGTCTCACGCAAATTAGCAAAAAAAAAAAAAAAAAAACAAAAAAAAAAAAAAAAAATCCACGCACGGACGATAGCTCAAACAAAATCATGGCGAGACAGAAAAATAAAACACAAACAAAAACAAACAAGAAATGTAGGGTGGCGCTAGACTACGGCGACGTTCTATTCCCAATTGGAAGAAAAAAAATCACAAAGATCCACCGACTCTCATAATGATTAAATGTGCTGTTGTTTTGATGGAATTACGCTGCAAAATGTAAACGTTAACAGGCCCAGCACCATGGTAGTCTCCTTTCGCCAGACTCTCTAGTAGTCGTATTCTAGAGATGGTTCTAGGGATGTCCTTCTCTTCACATAATCACTCTGCTGCTCGGACGTTTCAATCGATAGTGATTGACAGCAGATCCTCCATGAAAAAACCTTGTTCAGAGAGTTCCCGCCGGACGTGGTCCTTTGAATTTCTGAAAGAATTAACATGTTGTTGTTGTGTGTGGTTTTGTTTTTCAATCTGATCTAGGATTTTACCAAAAAAACCATTTTTTTTTTGTAAGATGCTGCTTCTCTGGTGCGTTTTTAGGAAGGTATATTGGAAGGAAATCTGTGGATAGGTGAAGTTTTTTTTATTGTGTTTTATTGTGTTTCATTTTTGTTTTTGTTTTGTTTTTGTTTTGATTTTCTTCTTTTTTTTTTTTCTTTTTTTTGTGATGGGTACCGTGAGTTGACTTCAACGCGGGTGTTTTCAGCCTCGATATGACCCCTTTGCGGTCGGCTGGGCTTATGAGCAAACATTACCTAACACTTACCAATCGATAGCGATTGACAACACACAAGAAACAAAATAAAAAAAGAAACGAAACAGACAAACAGAATGGACTACCAGACCACAACAAGGCAGACAGACAGAACAAACAACAAGACAACCCAAACAGGGACAGACAAACAACCACAAGCAAGACAAGCAAAAAAAGGTAATTATAAAAAAAAAAAAAAGGAAAAAAAAGACGAACGGAATTAGACAGACAAAGAACGAAACAGACGGACACAACCAAAACGAACGAAGCGAAGACGAAACACACACAAAACAAACAATCAAAAGACAGGCCAAAAAAAAATAACAAAATAAGAAGCAAGCAAACAACCCAAAAAGACAGACAAACAAAACAAAACAAACCAACAAACAAACTTCGCTGTTGCCCTCTAAGCACTGGCAATGCAATATCTCCCGCAGATGACACCACACTGTAGGTGACATCCCAACAAGCCAACAATCTGTTGACCCTCTAAGCACTGCCAGCCATGCCTCCTCCCGCTGATGACAACCACACTGTAGGTGGCATCACAAAAAACAAGCCAACAATCTGTTGCCCCTCTGAACCCCGATACAATCCCCTCCTCCGGCAGTGGCGTTACACAATGTAGGTAACATCACAGCAGGACACTTCCCTGTTGGGGACAGGTTGTGGATGACAGCACGGCACATTGTTCAATTATAGTTTTGTCGGAGGAGAGAGAGAGAGAGAGAGAGAGGATAGAGATGAGAGAGAGAGAGAGAGAGAGAGGAGAGAGACAGACAGACAGACAGCCAGACAGACAGACCACAAGAAACAGAGTCCAGCGCGGGAAAGGAGCAAGACAGACAGACAGACAGACAAAGAGAGAGAGAGAGAGACGAGAGAAGATTGGAGTGAGAGAGACCAGGACAGAGACAGACAGAGAGACAAAGAGAGAAACCAAAGAGACAGGACATGAAACCCAGACGACAATAGAACAGGCAAAGAGAGAGATGAGAGAGAGACTCGAGAGAGAGAGAGGAGAGAAAGGAGAGAGAGAGAGACCGAGAGATAGAGACGAGGAGAGAGACACAAGAGACAGAGAGAGATAGAGAGAGAACAACAGAGCAAGAGTTACAAAGAACCAAAAGTGAGGAGGAGACAGATATATCAAGAGATTGAACCGGCGTGACTACCCTCCGATATCACTAAAGTTAACAAGAGCACTAAGATAGAGAGAGACAGAGAAGAGGCACTAAGGATACTCACACAGTCACATGTAACCGAGTAGCATTAATGTACCACACATCCATGTAACCGTTTGCACAATGGCTCCATCCATGTAACCGCCCAATTAGGGAAGCCCGCCTGAATCCCCTCCTCTTTTCACCGTCCCGAGCACTAAGTGTCTCCACAGACAACTTCCCACATCATTTCCCTGGGGTGGTGCGATTTCCATCTGTCAGATCACGTCCGCCCTTCTCCCACTCCGCACGCCCCGTATATCGGGGGTCGTCACTGTTCTCAGTCCTTCTTGCCTCTCCCCTTGACCTCCTCTCTCCTCTCTCTCTGATCTCTCTCGTCTCGCTCTCTCTCTCTCTTCCTGTCTGTCTCTATCCTCCTCTTGTATCTAATGTCGTATGCAACGCAAAACGTTTTGCAATAAACAACAACACACACACCACATCACACCAAACACACACGCCACAACACAAACACAACACACACACACCAACACACACACAGAGAGATTATCGCGCGCGTGGGCCGCGCGCGCCCTCTACAATCATGTAAAGTGACCTGAACTCGACAGACACATATGGGACGCAGGTGTACGTGTTAAAAGGACTTTAACTAGCTGATGATTGGTGTGTGTGGTGCATTGGTTATGTGTTAAGCAGCGCTTCTCGTTTGCGGTTTATCTAATTCGTGTTCGTCTCTTACCGGTGATGAGAATTGTGTAATGCGATGCTGGTTGTGTGGTGGTTAAATAGTTTTGTGTTCAGCTTTGTTCGAAACTTGTAGGTGATGTAATTTACATACAGCGTTGTTTGCTGCTTGTCTGTCGCTAGGTTTGTGTTCAGCTGTGCTTTCCGTTGGCTGTTCAGCCAGATTTTGTTCAGCAGTTTTCGCCGTTTGCCGGTCAAACAGTTTGTTTTCAGCAGTGCTAAGCAGAGTTTACAGGTCATGTAGTTTATGGTTCACAACAGTCCATTGTTTGCATCTTATATAGTTTGTTTGCAGCTGCGTTAGGCGTTTACTGATAAGATGGTTTGAGCTCGGCAGGGCTTGGTATTTGTCGATGATACAGTTTGTGGTCAGCAGTGTTTGCTGTTTACTGATCATGTAGCTGTGCTTTTTTTTTTTTTTTTCTTCTCTTCTTCTTCTTTTTTTTTTTTTTTTTTTTTTTTTTTTTGCCAGGGACATCATTTGTTTTGGTAATGTTCGGTGTTTATCGATAACATAGTTTGGGTGCAGCAGGGCTTGGTGTTTGTCGGTGATAAAGTTGGTTTTCAGCAGCGTTTGGTGTTTACCGGCCATGTACTTTGTGGTTCAGAACTGTCCGTTGTTTTCTTCTTATATGGTTTGTTTTCAGCAGTATTTCGTGTTTGCCGATAACATCGTTTGAATTCAGCAGGGCTCGTTGATTGTCGGTATTATATTTTGTAGGCAGTAACGTTTGGTGTTTATTGGTCATGCAGTTTGGGTTCCGCAGTGCTTTTTGCCAGTGATATTGTTTTTTTTTGCCATGTTCGGTGTTTGCCGATAACATAGTGTGAGTGCAGAAGAGCTATGGTGATTGCCGATGATATAGTTTGTGGTCCGCAGTGTTCCATGTCTACCAGTCATGCAGTTTAAGGTTCACATCTGTTCGTTTGTTTGCTTCTTATACGTAGTTTGTTTTTCAGCTGTGTTTGCTGTTTGCTGGCCCAGTCATGCAGTTTAAGGTTCACAACTGTTCTTTGTTTGCTTCTTATACGTAGTTTGTTTTCAGCTGTGTTTGCTGTTCGCTGGTAACGGCCTGGGTTCAGCAGAGCTTCTTGTTTGTAGTGGCACAGTTTGCGGTCTGCAGTGTTTGGTGTTTGCCGATCGTGTAGTTTATGCTGAGCAGAGGTAACTGTGGTCACAAAGTCTGGTTTTAGCGGGTGTTTGTTGTCTACCGCTCATGTACTTTGTGTTCAGCTGAGCCCACTGCTTGTTGATGATGTCATTTGTCTTCAGCAATACTTGCTCTTTTGTCCTAATGTCCTTTGTGTTCAACAGCACTCACTGCATGCCGGCGACGAGAAAAAACGAATGTACATTACAACCAGCTGTCTTCTCGTGACGTCACGTTAGGATTGTTTGCGTTGACAGCTGTGTTTCGGTGACGTCACGTTAGGATTGTTTGCATGGCCAACTGTGTTCCGGTGACGTCACGTGAGGGTTGTTAGCATTGCCAGCTGTGTTTTCGGTG